>VDFB02321693.1:28589-122939 GCA_007258455.2 Sequoia sempervirens
TCAAAGGTAGCATAAGGATCATCATTAGGTGCAAATGTAACGGGATAGCTCAGAGGGGGGATTGGATTTTGGAAAGCAGTTGGGAAAAGCTTACTAGCAATGATAGCATCAAGGGGATCCATGTCATATACCTCTTGATTGACAAGGCTTTCATTATCGTCATCAATGTAATTAGGGTTTCCCTTGACTACTATCTTTGGTTGCATTGGTGAAGGATGAGGATTCATGATGTTAGATTAGATGGACTAAGGAGATGGGAATGGATGATTAGAAGGAAAAAAAAGGTGATGAAAGGAAAAAATAATGGATTAGAAGAAGATTCAAGGAGGGATCTTAAGATTTTTTTGATATCCAAAGATCTTGGATGCATACGAATTAAAGCTAAGATTAGGATTTTGGCTAAGCTCATATTAGGATTAGATTCAAGCTCAGATTAGGATTGTATTGAAGTTCAGATTAGGATGATTGGATGATGTGATGGGATTGATTCTGATGATTGTATTTGATTATCAAAGCATGATTACAACACTGAATCTACCTCTAGATGGAAGCAGATTGATTGGGTCAAAGGTGATTGGATAGGGATGTGATTAGATTAGATTGGATAAGATCGATCGATGAGATGATTGATAATATCAAATGATAGATTGGATAGGATGATGAAAGGGATTCTAAACCCCATTCAGAGATTACCCTGGGTGATTTAGGATATTGATTAATCAGATTAAAGGATAAATGGATGATTACGGCACCGAATCCACCTTGAGATTGAAAGCGGATTGATTAGGCCGACGATGATGATTAACTTAGGATGGATGACAATCCTAAGCAGATGTTGATGATGAAGATCAAATTCAGGAACCTAGGTCACTTTGGATAATAACTTCAAATGAAGTTTAGAGGATTTGGATTGAGAAAATGATAAGGGATGTGTGAGCTAGAGATGCTTCTGGATGATATACCTATATGATTTGAATGATGAATGAATGACCTTGGGAGAATATAGATGGACCAAATCTCAAATTAGGATTGGAAATGATAGGATTTATTCTAAATCAAGTTCAGGGGTTTTAACTAGATGATGCAAGGTGTTGATAATCAGATTTTTACTAGATTTGGCAGTTTTCAAAAATTGTCAATTTTTACTATTTTAGGAAACTTCACAGGCATACCTTTGAGAGTCTAGTTTTTTCCCAAAAAATACCCAAAAATAAGATAGGATGAATTTCCAACTAACATCCCAAATCTGGGACATGCATTATGAGTTATTAACAAAAATTATTTTTCAAAAACTAAAAAAAACTGGACTAAATTACGATTTTGAGGGTCAAGATGAAAGTTTAAAGCCCCAAAAAATGTGTCGAAATGGGGTCTAACCACTCAAGGATTGTTGGGAATCCACATTCCACCTCATAACACAACCACTCGTAAAATATCAGCTCAATCGGACACCCGAGTCAAAAGTTATGGCCTTTGGAAGTTTAGACATAAAAATCAAAACCCTCAAAACGAAGTCTAGATGATTGGGATGGATTATTTGATGATAGATATAGAATATAATGATGTTCTAAGAAGCACCTATGTGGTTTGGTTGATGAAACAATGACTTATGAAAAATGTTGATGGATGCTTAGAACGAGGAAACGACCACTCGGAACAAGCAAACGAATGCTCAAAATGGGGGAACAGAGGCTTGAAACGATAGGATGAAGATTCAAATTGAGGGGATGAATGCTCATAGTAGGGAATGGATGTTCAGAACAAGAGAAGAATTCTCAGAACTAGCAAACTAATACTCAGAATAAGCAAACAGGTGCTTGAAAAGGGTGAATGGGTGCTCAAAATGACTGAATGGGAGGTGAAATTGGTCATTTGAAGGGAAGGTTCACCCCTCTGTAAGGGTGAGTTCACCCCTCTACAAGGAAAGGGTGGGTTCACCCCTCTAGAGGGAAAGGTTGCCCCTCTACAATTCAAGGTCGCCTCTCTGCAGGGCAAGTTTTCCTATTCAGTTAGAGGTGGGAAAAAGATGCTCGAAACTGGAAAACAGATGCTCCAAACGAGGGGATCACTATTTGAATCGAGGGGATGCCTACTTGGAATGAGGAATGGATGTTTGGAACGAGGAAATGAAGTCTTGGAACAAGTAAATGGGTACTCAAAATAGGAAATGAATGCTTGAAATAGATAAACGGGTGTTCGAAACGGGTGAACGGGTGCTTGGGATGGATGAACGAAGATTCAGAATGGATGAATGGATGCTTGAAAAGGATGAACAGATATTTGGAATAGGTCAACGGATTCCCAGAATGTGTTAACAGATTCCCTAAATGAGTGAATGGGTGCTTGGGATAGATGAACGGGGGTGAAATTGACTATTTTGGGGGCAAGGTCGCCCCTCTACAGTGCAAGTTCGCCCCTCTGCAAAAAACTGGGACTTGACTTGGATGCAAGCAACTATGGAAAGGACCTAAAATATAAAAACATAGTAAGTAAAAAGGCTGACTTGTCAAAAGGTTTACTGGTTTCTCACAAGAAGACACTTCAAACAAACACAATCCTATGATTAGTGCTAAGGGTATGGCCAAAAAAGTTCTTAATTTAGGATGCACAAGGCTTCTGGGAATTCCTCGATATACTCTCAGTACGTGAGGCACAACTGTGAACACCAACCCATCACAAGCATGAGTTGGGAACCCCAGCGAGATACTAAAGGCTCGGACCAACTCTTCATGTCTAGCTAGGTATCACTCTAACTTCAACGCTCCACCAAACACGATGTGAATGGATTTGGGAACAACTTTGGCTCTCCCCCCTTTCTATACCCTACCAGTACGTGTGGTTGGAATCGTCCCTTGGGGTGATGAAATCCCCAAGCAAGTCCTACTAAAAAGAAAGCACTAATCATTTTTAGCTGCTCCCTAGGCTCACACGAAGTGCAAGGGGAAAGAGTGAACAACTAATGCCTCCTTGGGTAACACAAAAAACAAATTTATAGACACAACAAACAGAAATTTTTACTTATCCTAGTTAAACTATGTTCCTAGATTAATTAACGAAAACAGCAAGGAAAGCTTTAAACAACTAAGCACATCAATTGTTTTGCAAGCAAATGTTAGTTGTTTTATCCTCTGTTCTTTGTCAATCATGAAATAGGTTATATAAACGTTAGCAAAAAACATAAAAACCCTTGCAAATAGAAAGTGTTAGGGGGTTAGAATCTAAAATTGACAAAAAATTGAAGCAAAAATTAAGCTAAAAAGTCATTTTACCTCCCAAAATGCTCTGTTTAGGGTAGGTTCACCCCTCTGTAGGGAAATTTTACCCCCTCTGTAGGGCAAGGTCACCCCTCTGTAGGGAAAGGTCACCCCTCAATAGCAAAAAATTAGCAGACAACACAAAAAACACAGTTCAGCGTGGGCAAGTTCGCCCCTCTGCAAGGCAAATTCACCCCTCTACAAGGAAATTGTTGGTTGTTTTTCTTGTAAACCAGGTTGGTCTCCTATTCTACCTATGGAGTAGCCAAATCCAATAAAGGGCAGCTAGGAGGACCTAGACCAACTGACAACATCAAAAGATCTCCTGCACTTTAGGCTCTACAGAACCAGGGCGGGTATACCCACACAATGCCTTAAAGAAGACCAGACATTTCTTTTTATAGTAGATAACTCCTGATGCCAAGCATTGAGGACCTCAAATGGGGCTAGATTCTCAATAGCTCAACCTTGAAACAACTAGGAGGCAGGACACAAACTAAACAAAAGATATTCAATGATTTATAGATTAAAAGGTTTCTGAGAGGAACCAGGCTGCAAGACAAATTAGTGCCTAATCCAGGGTCATGGAGTCATACACAAAAGATGGAATTCATCTGCAAATAGGACTCAATCAGTGGATTTTGTTTTGCTAATGCTTTACATCAGCTATCAGTGCCTTACACTGACAATCCAGCTCTTGTATCAACCAGACTCTTCTTACCAAATCCAACCTACAAACAAATAATCACTGCTATCTATTCAAAGTATTTAACTGCTTCCTTGAAGCAGACCTATCAACAAATAACACAGTCCCATGAAGTATGAGAAGATGAACAAAAAAACCTTATGCATTTATTCAAATGATTAAAAGCCTACAAATGTGGAGACAATTTGATGATATGCATGAAAGATAAGAATCTTCATGTATTCCTACTTAACTAATTGCATTTACAGCGGAATTCAACATTACAGTTTATAGACTCAAAAATGACCTAAGACCAAACCCTAATCTATCCCAGGCTAATCCCAAAACTCAAAAAAATGGAATTGAACCAAGGGAGCAAACCCAAGGAGCAGAACCATTCACACTAGCCACAAAATCTCCCTTTATAGGAACAGGGAGAGAAACAAGCAACCGGCCAGGGTGACTTTACATGTCATCAGGTGACTATGAAAAACCCTAAACAGCACGCAGGCTGAGTCACCAGTCCACCACCAACATCAGGACTACATTGAATGTTCACGACAAGTGAACCCATGAGAAAGCTCGATGCAGATCTGATCAGGTCAAATCTAGCATGACAGACATGGGTGACCCTGGCAACCAGAACAAGTCTGTCATCCAACATCAAATCAGCCCAAGAATCTGCACGCCCATACCTCTGAACACGCTATCCCATTCTCAGAGTCACCATAAATGCAAATTTAGCAGATCTAGTGACCCTCCATCTACCGCCATCAAGTCTCAGTTCAGGTCTTCACGTGCAAACACCTTCGAAACCCTGATCGCACGAAAATGAATATCGGTCGTCGATCAACAGTGATCGGGCAGCTATCTTTTAAAATATTCATTAGTCGTTGAACCAGGCCACCACATATGATTCATGCACCCACCATTGATCAGATGCCAGCCATCTAGGGACCATTGATCTCTGTTTAAATGTACGCACTGCAGCGCGAGTTCAGAGGTGGGGTCCATGTGACACGTGGCAGGCAGATGCTCTCCTCGCAAAGCATAAAGATCAGGCAAGTCACATGAGGGCTCAAGCAATGGCCATCAGATCATAATGATGGTTGCCCGTAGACTGTTGATCTATGTTGGGAGGAACAAGGGCTCCACCATCGGCAAAACATAAAGAGGTCGGGGAGACCTCTCAACGAAGTCACCATGGCCGAAAGGGAGTCACACGGAAGGGTAACATAATCGGCGAGACACGAAGGGTTCGGGGAGACATCTCCCGACACATCGAGTAGGGACCACCAAACAAAAGACCTCAAAGAGACATCACGAAGTCACCAAGAGATCACAACGAAACCAAAAATTCATACCCAGAGCATGGTAGGATCGGCATAACAAAACGAAGTCAGCCAAACTGTGAGAATTCATAGTGAAGAGAAGCCAACACCTGCCCAAAGGTCTCCGCGCTCGGTGAGATGTCACAGCGAAAAGAAATGTCTAGCAGACTGAAAACCTTTGTTAGCAATTCGGCGGACCAGACTAGGAAAGCATTTCATGGTAACCATCAGGTAACTTTTTCATCGTGGCCATTGATTATCAACACATGCACAAAGAAAGTCATATTAGTAGCTTAGCCATTAACTTGGGATGACTTCAACGTCAAGGAAAGTCACACCGAGAACCAAAAGGAGGCCGCCACAGTCGGCAAGACAAGCCAGTGTCGGGAAGACATCTTCCTGAAGAAAATAACTCTCACCGAAGAGCCTTTGAAAGAAACCCCCTATGCGATGTTGTTGTGACTTTATGTTTCTTTCGCCGATGCAACCTTCTCCCTTATGAATGTCGCTATAGCATACTTTCATCGGGGAAACCTCTTGTAGAATATGTTGTCATACCGAGAGCCCTTCATTCACTCGGAGTCGCTCAGACATTACAAAACCTATGCCGACAAAGACCCTTATGTTCCATCGGCGAGACCGAAGGTCACTCATTGAGACCTCTCAAATTCGGCAAGATGTTATATCGATAGCCACAACTCATGCCGAGAGACATCCATCCACCATCGGTGAGACCAAGAGGAGTTCGCCAAGATGTCACCCCGAGAACCAAAAGTCATGCCGAAGAGAAAGATAGGCGGAAAGGGAACCAGACCGAGGCAGAGTCAGAGCTGGAGTGAGGAACAAAAAGGAACAAAAGAGACCGGGACCAAAAACCATCCCACCCCCGCCTCTACAAAAGACCGCGGAGGCAGAGCCAGAACCAAAAAAAAAAACCAAAAAGCTGTGGGGGCGGAGATAAAAAGGAAAACCAACGCAAGCAGAGCCGGGGCTGGAATGAAACCAGAAAGTGAAACACGAGCAAGGTTTTGAAACCGGTTTCCACTCTGATCTCGTCTCTGCTAGAGGAAACAAAAGACAAAAGGAAAAGTAAAGACACAGAACTGGAGGCAGAATGAAACTCGAAAGAGGAGCCAAAGGCAAAATCCTGATCCTGATTTCACTCTAATCCTGCCTCTGCCAGACAAGGAAAAACACAAGGCAAGGAAGAAAAGGAAGATCTAGCCACCAAAGACATGAAGACATGGCATGCTGAGCTCAACCCTTGTGGGAACCCATTTACCCCACATGCCAAAAAGATAGAAAAATACCAAGCTAAAGATTTATCAGGGAAATCAAAGGCAAACAACTGGAAAATGAGAGACAACCAAAATAGGCACTAACATAGGCTCCAGTTGGGGATGTATGCCCCTGGTGGGCATAGCAAGAATTCAGATCATTGGGAGAGTAGACCAAAACAAAAGGAAACTAAAAATAGCGAGGAGCCAATTGGACAAGGTTAGCAGACACAGCAAAACAAAACCTAACCCAATGTTCATGGAAAAAGAAATGCTTCAGATGAAGCACCACATCAAGAATTGTCCATTAATAGGAAATTCAAGAGTCACATTGTTGATTCTTTATTTCATTTGATGACACTAGGCCACCAAATGAAAAATGAGAGCCAGCTCTTACCTCTGTCAAACACAATTCTGCTAAATGAGCTGGCATTCCCGTGTTTTGTGCTTGCCCCTACCAATTTGCAATAGTATAAATGAATGCACCTCTACAAACACAAGTATCTAATTGCCCTTGTGCAAGTGAAAACTTGCCCTATGTTTAATTTTGTCGTTAACTGGCAACTAGATCAAATAGGTCTTATTATTGCCACCTTCTTGATTCTTTGATTCTATATCATGTGGCAATACATGTGAATACTGATCAAGACTGCATAGAAACACAGTCTGATCACAATTAGATACCTGACAAAACATGTTAGTACCTCTCAACAGGCTATCATATTCATCATTATAAACATGTACATGATCCTTATGCATTTGAAAGTTAGGAATACTTTCAAAATGCTGACTGTTATGTGACAAAGGCTGGCATTTTTATCATTTACATCACCCTGAAGCTGAAAACAACTAGCCCCAATGCTCTGCATATTGTCACATTCTGTGAAAACTTCATCAAGTGTATACAAAGGGATACACTCACCATTCAACACATCTTGCAACTACTCTATATCATTTTCAGTAGGAGGAGGCACATCATTGATGCAATGATGTTTTAAACTACTACTCCCACTTCCTCTTTTCACTTGGCTCTATTCTTCATCATGTTGGAAATGAGAGTCATCAAATGAATCTGACTCATCCTCATGGTGTGCCTTAAGCATGGTATCATAGCTTGTAGAGGGAGCATCAAGACAACAATGCATCTTGCAAATGAAACCTATCCCTCTACAATTATCGAGTTGCAATATTGAAACCTCCCTTGATGCTAGTGCTTGATCTCACCAAATAAAGGGGAATAAAATCTTTTTTTTTCTATGTTCAAAAAGCATGAAGAATACCTAGAAACGTTATAGCCATGGAACTATTCTTTGAATCTTCAACAGGTTCACCTTGACAGAGTCGCCACCTCTTTGCAGAGGACAGAACTTCAAATGGTATGAAGCTCACTTACATGTAAATCTTTCTTTGAGTTCCATCCGACAGAGCACCATAGATCTTGTAGCTTTCAGGTTCACAGCAACAAAACTTTTCTCCAGGCCACAGATTCTTCAAGCTTTGAACAAAACCAACATGGAAAACGATATGACTCTTTTGATATGGCACTTTATAATTGGATTTCTGAGTAAGTCCCCAGCGGAGTTGCCAATCTGTTGGTGACTCAGATGGGAAAATGAGAACCCATACTAGAATCTCAAATTAAAATTTTCTTTGTTATATCCCCAGCAGAGTCACCAATCTGTTGGTGACTCAGATGGGAAAATGAGAACCCATACTAGAATCTCATATTAAAATTTTCTTTGTTATATCCCCAGCGAAGTTGCCAATCTATTGGTGACTCAGATGGGAAAATGAGAACCCATACTAGAATCTCAGATTAAAATTTTATTTGTTTTATCCCCAGCAGAGTTGCCAATCTGTTGGTTGTTTTTCTTGTAAACCAAGTTGGTCTCCTATTCTACCTATGGAGTAGCCAACTCCAATCAAGGGCAGCTCAGAGGACCTAGACCAACTGACAACATCAAAAGATCTTCTACACTTTAGGCTCTACAAAACCAGGGCGGGTATGCCCACACAATGCCTTAAAGAAGACCAGACATTGCTTTTTATAGTAGATAACTCCTGATGCCAAGCATTGAGGACCTCAAATGGGGCTAGATTCTCAGTAGCTCAACCTTGAAACAACTAGGAGGTAGGACACAAACTAAACAAAAGATATTTAATGATTTATAGATTAAAAGGTTTCTGAGAGGAACCAGGCCGCAAGATAGATCAGTGCCTAATCCAGGGTCATGGAGTCATACACAAAAGATGGAATTCATCTGTAAACAGGACTCAATCAGTGGATTTTGTTTTGCTAATGCCTTACATCAGCTATCAGTGCCTTACACTGACAATCCAGCTCTTGTATCAACCAGACTCTTCTTACCAAATCCAACCTACAAACAAATAATCACTGCTATCTATTCAAAGGATTTCACTGCTTCCTTGAAGCAGACCTATCAACAAATAACACAGTCCCATGAAGTATGAGAAGATGAACAAAAACACCTTATGCATTTATTCAAATGATTAAAAGCCTACAAATGTGGAGACAATCTGATGATATGCATGAAAGATAAGCATCTTCATGTATTCCTTCTTAGCTGATTACATTTACAGAGGAATTCAACATTACAGTTTACAGACTCAAAAATAACCTAAGAACAAACCCTAATCTATCCCAGGCTAATCCTAGAACTCAGAAAAATGGAACTAAACTAAGGGAGCAAACCCAAGGAGCAAAACCATTCACACTAGCCATGAAATCTCCCTTTATAGGAACAGGGAGAGCAACAAGCAACCGGCCATGGTGACTTTACATGTCATCAAGTGACTAGGACAAACCCTAAACAACACGCAGGCTGAGTCACCAGTCCACCACCAACATCAAGACTACATTGAATGTTCACAACAAGTGAACCCATGAGAAAGCTCGATGCAGATCTGATCAGGTCAAATCTGGCAGGATAGACATGGGTAACCCTGGCGACCAGAACAAGTCTGTCAGCCAACATCAAATCAGCCCAAGAATCTGCGCGCCCATACCTTTGAACATGCCATCCCATTCTTAGAGTCACCATAAATGAAAATTCAGTGGATCTAGTGACCCTCCATCTACTTCCATCAAGTCTCAGTTCAGGTCTTCACGCGCAAACACCTTCAAAACCCTGATCGTGCAAAAATGAATATTAGTCATCGATCAACAGTGATCGGGCGGCTGTCTTTTGAAATCTTCATTAGCCGTTGAACCAGGCCACCACATATGATTCTTGTGCCCACCATTGATCAGATGCTAGTCATCTAGGGACTGTCGATCTCCATTTAAATGTACGCATTGTGGTGCGAGTTTGGAGGTGGGGTCCATGTCACACTTGGTGGGCGGACGCTCTCCTCGTAAAGCATAAAGATCAGGCAAGTCACATGAGCTCTCAGGCAATGGCCATCAGATCATAATGATGGTTGCCCACAGACTGTTGATCTATGTTGGGAGGAACAAGGGCTCCACCATCGGAAAAACATAAAGAGGTCGGGGAGACCTCTCAGTGAAGTCACCGCGACTGAAAGGGAGTCACACCGAAGGGTAACATAATCGGCGAGACACGGAGGGGTCGGGGAGACATCTCCCGACACATCGAGCAGGGACCACCAAACAAAAGACCTTGGAGAGACATCACGAAGTCGCCAAGAGATCACAACGAAACCAAAAAGTCATACCGAGAGCATGGTGAGGTCGGCGTAACAAAACAAAGTCGGCCAGACTGCGAGACTTCATAGCGAAGAGAAGCCAATGCCCACCCAGAGGTCTTCGCACTCGGTGAGATGTCACGGCAAAAATAAATGTCTCGCCGACTGAAAACCTTTGTTAGCAATTTGGCAGATCGGACTAGGAAAGCATTTCACGGTAACCACCAGTTAACTTTTTCATCGTGGCCATTGATTATCAACATGTGCACAAAGGAAGTCATATTAGTAGCTCAGCCGTTAACTTGGGAGGACTTCAACATCGAGGAAAGTCACACCAAGAACCAAAAGGGGGCCGCCACAGTCAGCAAGACAAGCTGGTGTTGGGAAGACATCTCCCCGAAGAAAATAACTCTCACCGAAGAGCCTTTGAAAGAAACCCCCTATGCGATGTTGCTGTGACTTTATGTTTCTTTCGCTGATGCAACCTTCTCCCTTATGAATGTCATCGTAGCATACTATCATTGGGGAAACCTCTTGTAGAATATATTGTGTCATACTGAGAGCCCTTCATTCACTCAGATTCGCTAAGACATTACAAAACCTATGCCGACGAAGACCCTTATGTTCCATCGACGAAATCGAAGGTCACTCGTCGAAACCTCTCAAATTCGGCAAGATGTTATATCAATAGCCACAACTCACGCCAAGAGACATCCATCCACCATCGGTGAGACCAAGAGGAGTTCACCAAGATTTCACCCCGAGAACCAAAAGTCACGCTAAATAGAAAGACAAGTGAAAAGGGAACCAGACCGAGGTGGAGTCAGAGCCGGAGTGGGGAACAAAAAGGAACAAAAGAGACCGGGACCAAAAACCATCCCACCCCCACCTCCGCAAAAGACCGCGGAGGCAGAGCTGGAACCAAAACAAAACCAAAAAGCTACAGGGGTGGAGACAAAAATGAAAACCGGTGCAAGTGAAACCGGGGCCAGAATGAAACCAGAAAGTGAAACATGAGCAAGGTTCTGAAACCGGTTTCCACTCTAATCTTGTCTCTGCCAGAGGAAACAAAAGACAAAAGGAAAAGAAAATGCACGGAACCGGAGGCGGAATGAAACCCGAAAGAGGAGCCAAAGGAAAAATCTTTATCCTGATTTCACTCTGATCCCACCTCTGCCAGACAAGGAAAAACACAAGGCAAGGAAGAAAAGGAAGATCTAACCACCAGAGACATGAAGACATGGCACGCTGAGCTCAACCCTTGTGGGAGCCCATTTACCCCATGTGCCAAAAAGATAGAAAAATCCCAAGCTAAATATTTGTAAGGGAAATCAAAGGAAAACAACTGGAAAATGAGAGACAACCAAAATAGGCACTAACAGAAAGGTCGCCCCTTTGTAGCAAACAATTAGTAGACAGTGCAAAAAAGATAGTTTTGGGTGGGAAAATTCAACCTTCTACAACAAATAGTGAGCAAACAAAGTTACAGAAAACTCAATTCCTTGGGCAAGGTCACCCTTTCGCAGCAAATAGTTGGAAAACAAAGTTATAGAAAACTTAGTTCCTTGGGCAAGGTCACCCTTCTACAGCAAACAGTTAGAAAAAAAAAATTACAGAAAACTTAGTTCCTTGGGCAAGGTCACCATTCTATAGCAAATAGTTAGAAAACAAAGTTACAGAAAACTCAGATCCTTGGGCAAGGTCGCCCTTCTATAGTAAATAGTTAGCAAATAGAATGAAAAATCACAGTTTTGTGAGCAAGTTTGCCCCACCTGGGTGGGTTTGTCCCTCTGCAAGGGGGGGTTTTCCCCCAAGGGAAAGTTCACCCCTCTGAAAGGGCATGTTCACCCCTCTGGGGCAAGTTTTCCCCTCTGCGACTTGAACCTGCAAAGAACTTAAATAATAGAAAACGTGAAAAGATGGAACCTGTGGGTCCCACCAAGCGTGCCAAAAATGTGAGCCTCGTGTTTTCTATTAATCTAAATGTGCAAACTAACTAAACTAGAATACAAAAAAATACACAAGATCACCTCAAATGATTAGCCTAAGGAATAAAACACAAAGAAAAGATAACAAAATAAAGATTATACCTCTTTGTGCAGCTCCTTTGTTTGCCCTTGATGTTGTTGACTTGTGTTCTCCTTGGATGGCTATGAAATGAAGGGGTGGATGCAAGATAATGGAGTCTTAATGAAGCTACAATGGCCAAAATACAATTTGAACTAAGATGCTAATGCTATTGATGGTTTATGGCTTGGAAAATAGAAGATTATGCTTGCAAAATGACTAGAAAATTTGATAGTATAAGGGTATAAAATGGCTAAGTCTTCCAAATGCATTAGAAGAGGAGGAATTTATAGAGGAAATTGAATTCTCTAGAGAATTCAATGGTCAAGATTGAGCCACCATGGCCAAGATGAAGGGCTATGGTGAGTTGAGGACTCGCAAGCCCTCACATCTTGACATGTGGAAGGTGAAGTGGCCAAGGATGTGATGAGATGTAAGTGAGGTGGAAGAAGGACATGTGATGTGGAGGAAGGACAAGTACTTCGAAAGTACATTGACATGTGACTGATGTGACCTCTCAATGATCACATGGGAAAGAGGAAAACTTAGGGAGAATAAAAAGTGAGTTTTAAATTCACAATGATTGGAGATATCTTGTGGATAAGATAAGGTAAGTAATTTCCCACATATTATTGATGTGACCAATCAAATATTCTAGAAGACTTTGACAAATGTGAGTGAGGTGACAAGTCAAAGGGTTCTAAAACTTGCATGGGGAAGAGAAAATTCCTTGGAGGAATAAAAGTGAATTAAACATTCACATGAGGAAGAGAGGAGTCTTGGATGAATAAAAATGAATTAAAAATTCCTTGGGGGTTGGGGAGAGTTGACCAAGGTACTGATTAGGCTTAAGTGATTGGTAATTAGAAGATAATTAGTGGTTAAGGAAGATTAGAGGCCAACTTGCAAAAGTTGGAGGATTTGACACATCCTAATCAAGGATTAGGCATGTGCACATCTCTAATGATGAGATTAGGAGAATAATTAGGATTAAAAAAAAGGATGTGGCATGTGAGGAATTAAATAAATGTAATATTTATTTAATTCATTTGATGACAGGAGGATTAAAGAGATAAGGTATTTAATTATTAACTAAATGCCTTAGGAATTTAGCATAATTAAGGGTATTAATTAGATAATAGTGATATTACTTAATTAACACACTCAAGAAAATGTTTAGATGAAAAGGGCTAAGCTTGGACAAATGCAAGTGTCCAAATTTATGTGTCTACAGTTCCAACAGGGCATTAATTGTTCTTTTCCTTTGTATGAATGGCTTGGCACCTGGCTTGAGAGGAATAGTATGTGTAATGATTGAAGTATTGTATGTTTTTAAATCTTCATAACTTTAGGCTATAACATCTTGATATGTGTGGGGTGCATCTATTATTCCTTTCTTTTCTTCTGGAGTGCACACCTTCCCAATGAAAATGTTCTTAACATCATCTAGAGTTCCCATATTATATGTATCACACTGGCCACTAATGGACTTCTTTTTAGCCTGTTGTTCCTAATCTTTTATCCTATTCAAGTCAAAAATTCTCTCCAATTGTACTATCCCTCTTGGAATAGTTTTTTTTTTCAAATTGATAACTCCTTCCAAATCCATTTCTACCTCTTGGGGTTCCACCTCATCTATAATCTAAGAAGTAAATGTTGCAAGATGGTGTGTCCCTTGGTCTTCCTTGTAGTAAAATGCTTGGGTTTGTGACATGGTCTAACTGCCTCCTGTGGATCTTAACTGACACTTGTATTGAGCATTGATAGGTCGAACTTTAGGTGCAACAGCAAGGCCAACAATTGGTATCAGAGCTGGTCACAGGTTCAAAACCCTTGCTTGTGTTGGTGGGATTGTTGCAAGATGGTTTGTCCCTTGGTCTTCCTTATAGCACAATTCTTGAGTTTGTGACGGTTTAACCACCTCTTGTGGATCTTAACTGACACTTGTATTAGACATTGATGGGTCAACCTTTTGGTGCAACGGCAAGGCCAACAATAAACACATCAGACCTTGTAATGAAATCAAGAATATACTTGTCATCCTCAAATACCTAAAAATCAGTTACATTATCAAGCACTAAGGGCACTAGAGTGAACTCCACAGTGAACTTCTTCAATCTAGAGAGTGATAAGGGATGCAATGTACTTGTTGCCTATGCTAGAGCATCTACAGTTTGATTCTTGTTGTGGGGTATCAATTGTATATTAAAAGCATCAAAGCCCTTAATGAGATCCAAAAATCTATGTTTGTAATTAGTAATCCTTCTATCCTGACATGAATACTATTTTCTGACTTGCCTAACTACCAACTTAGAATCTCCAAAAACTTACATTATTTTAACCCTTTTTCTTAATTCCATCAGTAATTCATGAATCAAGACTTCGTATTCAGCTACGTTATTAGTGCAGTGGAATTGGAGTTTGTGAGCAGCAAAAAAGGTTTTACATCTAGGATTGATCAACTCAAATCCAACTCCAACACCTTGCTTAGGCTTGGATCTGTCAAATCTAAGTGTCCATCAACTAGCATCCCTTGATCCTTTTGATCTCCCCTCATTGGTTTTGTTGTTGCTTGAAGGTTCTTTTGGAAGCATTAGGCTTTTACCTTTAGGATCATCTTGAACACTTTATATATTAATCTTGACAACTGGAAATGGATTGATGTAGTTTTATATTTGCTCTACTACTGTTTGGAAAAGACAGTATTCCAACTCTGAATGAGAAGCATTGTGGACCTTGCATCAGTTTGGAAGGAGTAACTCTTCAAAATTCATGTCTCTACCTAGTTGGATTTGATCTTCTATGCATTTCTGAATAAACTCCTGAAAGCTATCCAACAAGCTAAGTTGGCCATCTTCTTGATCATCCTCTTCCTCTATCAATTCCACCAATGCTCCAGTGCTACTAGACTCCTGAGTGAGCTCTTTCAGTACATCTTGCAACATAAAAATTTCATCCATATCTTATTCCTGGGTAGAGGTTTCCAACACATAATTCCCCAAGCCAAACTCGGAAACCAATACTTCATTGGAAGTGTTTTCATATTCAATGATCACATATTTCATCCTTGGTTCTCTTTCAATTCTAATATGGTTCAGTAATCCTTTCCAAGGAAGCCACATGTGAGAATGATTGGTTGACACATATCCATTTAGTGCCTTAGTGAAATCTCTTCCTAGGATTAGACCATATGTATCAAGAATATCTACCACTTAAATGTTGATAATTTGTTGAATCCTAGGGTTTGATGCAATCTACATAAGAATCATATTTAGTTCTCCTACCACATTCACCTTTGTCTTATCTAACTAAGTAACCTTTCATTGAGAGGTCGCAGGAGTAATACCTAGAGCTTTACAAATAGCAAAGGGCATGACATTTGTGGAGGCTCCTGAGTCCAAAAGGAAATTGTGTAATTTTTTCCCAAAGAGGCAGACATAAATCAGAAAAGGAGGAGTTTCAACCTTTCCTTGAAATAGACTAAACTAAGTATCTGCTTGTGCAACTTGATTCCTATCCTTTTATTTCCCTTTATCTCTAGGTTGTCCTTGACTTTGATATTTTAGTGTCTGTGAGTTAGGGGTCTTCCCAACTACTTCGTTAACTACCCTATCTTAAGGAACCACATGAGTTTTAAAAGTTCCTAAGACTGAATTTCTGATAGCAAGAACCCTTAACAATTCAAAAGAAAAAAAATTACCTTCAATTTCTTGAGCTCCTCAGCTACATATTCACCCAATTGTTTTGTACTCATGTTAGCATGGGTGTCCTTAGGATAGTCTACCAACTTCTCCTTTCCTTCATCAGTGTTCTTTCCCTTAGAGGAATTAGACTATCCTCCCTTTGAAAAGTAAATGAGGATAGGATGGATTGTTATTGGCATGTGGGTCAGGCGGTGTGGTGAAGTTATTTGGAGGAATTGATGTAGTGAATAGACCTAAAACTTGCCTACTCCTTAAATCATACTTCTTGGTTTGTTGTTGGAACATTTGGACCTCTTCAATGCTAGTTTCTTCCTCATATAATGGACCATTGTTATTCTCAGTACCTTCATTGAACAATTCTGAAATCTCGTCATCATAACACACTTGCTCTATCTTATCATCTTGCTCACTTGGCTCTTGTTCTAGCCTATTCTCTTCACTTTGTGGGAAAGGAGCATGATTTAGCACCATTACTAAGGAATCATAAGGGTTGGATGGTACCAACTCTTGATTTGTAGAATTTTTTTCAACCTCATATTGAAATATCGATGTGGTAGTCTAGAACTCAGGGCAATCCAACTCAGAATTTTGATTTGTCTTGTGAAGTCTATACCACCCCAACAAATTTGCTTCAACTAAATACACACCACTTGAAGATTTTTCTTGATTATTTGGTTGGTCTAATGGGGTAGGGACACCTCCATTATTTGGCCTCATGTTCAATGTTCTATTTTTTCTTGGGGGCTATCTTCTAAAAAAAAAATTCCACTTGACTATCCTCTATCAATTTTTTATCTAGATGGCTTCCCTCTGTCAAAATTTTGTCCATATCCTTGCATTGAGTCTCTATTCTCCATATTATAATTAGACTACATATTCCTCTGAGCAGCCTATAGTTGACTATTCTAGTTCCTCAGATAATTCACTTCCATATTCAACTTCTTAACTTACTCTCTGAGCTCATCTAATCTTTCCTTGTCTGGATTACTATAGGTACAGAACTCACACTATTCTGAGGATATCCTGATGTTACTCCCAATCCTATAGATTGGTTTAATCTTCATAATTTTGCAAGTAAGTGGGAAAACCATCCTTTTGATATGAATTGAGGGGTCAATTGATATTTTGAGGATAACTAGGCATTGGAGGTGACTAATGTTGATGTGTTTTTATACACTTCTCAACACAGGTAATCTATAGGTGCATCACCTCTCTTGAAAGGTAATCTCCAACAACAAGTTGAAATAACCCCAAGGTCTCTTGAGTGTCAGGTCATGACGTGCATGGAATTTCTCAATTGATGTTTGACATGATTTTGCTGGTAATCAGAGGGTGTCTTATGGAATTTGGCTGAAGGCAAGGTGAATTTTAAAATGGAGTTCCTACGATGGGAAGTTAATGTGCTATTTACTGCAAGTTTGAACAACAATCTTAAACTCATATTTTAGCTTGAGATTTTTCTTTACAATGTGCAATGAACCTGAGCATAGGTTACTTATTAAAAAAAGGAAAATAGGGCAGGGAAGAGAAGAGGTTCCTACGTCTGAAATTAGCAATGAACAGTGACCATGGAGGGTTCTACTACGAACAGCCTTCCCAAAATATAATTTCACATAACTAGATTAACTCACAATATCATGAAACATGTGTGATCTTCCAAGGACTGGAAATATTCAACCATTTGTCCACCATAGACATCCATGAATAAAAGATGGAAGTTTGGAGTAGCTTTTAGTTTATGCCCAG
The DNA here is from genome assembly GCA_007258455.2 of Sequoia sempervirens. Taxonomy (NCBI): domain Eukaryota; kingdom Viridiplantae; phylum Streptophyta; class Pinopsida; order Cupressales; family Cupressaceae; genus Sequoia; species Sequoia sempervirens. The sequence continues at coordinate 46,320 of VDFB02321693.1, forward strand.
ACTAACTTTACACAGCTATCTACCATCAATAAACAACAAAAAGTATGGACAAGAAAGGAACCAACACAGCAGAATGCTACATAATCATTGAACAACATCAACTACTCTACCAAAACAAATTAAAACATGAAGAATGAAAAAGTAAATTTACCTAAATCAACTAACTATGGGAGATGAATCATGTAACATGCAATAGAAACCCAAGAATTCACCAAAGCCAATGAACTTCTATTAAAAAAAATTCAGCATGCCTTTACAACAACTCAACTCTCTTTTGAAAATGAGAGGAGACCCCCTATTTATAGTGCTCAAAAAGTGAAATGAGTGGCCAAGATTGATTTGAATTGTGTGGCCAAGATTCACTACAAACTAGGGTTTCACCTACCCCCAAATATATTACAATTTAAAATTGCATTCTTGTCTTTTCCCTATTTTGTCCTTATATGATAGCATTGTAGCAAATTTGTCTTTTGTTGATTTCTCTTTTACTGTAGCTATTTTGTGAGGAACTCATCTTCAATAACCAGATTTCCTTCACTCTTCTTGATTGTGGCATATTTTATGAGCCTCAAGATTAGCACTTGGAGCTTGCTCTATTCCAATATATCTAATTGCATCACCTAGAAATTCAGCTTTCTTGATTTCTTGGTGAGGATATCCCAATCCTTGTCATACTTTGGTGTGTTCTTCATTACTTGCTCCAACTGAGAAAAGACTCTTGTAGTGAAGCCCAGGAAATTGGGTGTTAGTGCATCCATGATTCCACTTTCCAACTTCTTTTGGAAGTATGGCTCTAATTTAGCCACATCCAGCTCACTTGTGGGCATATCAAGATCTGTCAGTAACTTCAAATATTATGTATAATCTAATCTAACTTCCTTATCCCAATCAATTTCCATCTCTACCTCATGGAACATCTATTCCAATACCTCTTTTCAATGATCTAGGCTTAGCTTCCATGTTTCGACAAGCTAGTGGTCATCTTTTACCAAGTTAAGCTCCTTCTCCCATAATCTATCTGGTATCTTGAGGATGGCCTCAAGTTTGGGGTATGTGATTATGTATAAATTGGGGAAGTTAGTGAAAAACTTCCTTGTACCTTCAAGTATCCTTAGCACCTCCAGGAACTTATTAGCGGTCCTAATTGCACATCTCAAGCCTATGTTGTTGTTGTAGAGGACTTGTTCGAACCAATCTTTTGTGGCTTTTGTCCAATTCTTTCTCTTCTCAAGCTTGTCAATTTTCTCCTTGGACAGCAGTTTTGGTGGTGCCAAGGATGTCATAGGGAGCTCTTCCATTGAAGACCATTGTTGGATATATGATGTTAAATCAACTACCTATGGCTTCAATTCCTCCTTGGAAATCTTATCCTTGTGCATCTGACGTACCACTATGGCAACAAACTATTGGAGATGATCTATTTTCTATTCTCTAGTGGTTTTCCCCAAGTTGATGGTGGAGACATTATATCCTACCCCTTCTTCATCCACAACTACCATGGAAATTTGCATGGTCCTAGATCCAGAAGCATCCATGGTCAGTTTGGATCTGACTTTAGGCTTATTTTCTATCTTCGTACTTATCTAGGCTTGGGTCAAGATGGCCTCCATCCTTTCCCTTAGATCCTTTCATGTTGGGGGTTTCTTTTCTAATTGTTTCTCAAGCCACTCAAGCATCTGAGATTCCCCCTCTAGTGATTCATGACCACCTTCTTCCTCTTCATGGGTGTGTTGGATTTTGATTTCTTTATTTCCTGAAGATTCTCGCTCTATTCTTCCTTCCTCCTCATCAAAGTCCTAAATAAATATTGTCTCCTTCCATGGGGACTTGGAGGTAGTGTTCTCTTTGGGGTTGTCTTCCCCTTTAGTTTCCATTTCCTCTTCTTCATCATGCTCAAGCTCCTCAAGTTTTGTTTTTGGGCTCTTATTAGCTTTAGACTCTTCTTTGGGTTTCTATTCTTCTTTATTTTCCTATTCCTCGTGTTGAGGTGGCACATCTTCATACAGTTTCTTTTCTCGCTCTTCTTGTTCTTTTGAGAGAGGAATTTCTTCATCATGCTTGGGGCTTTAGTCATGCTCCCCAGTTGAAGGTTCAATGTCTTCCTCCATTTTGTCACTTGATTCCTTTTCTTCCTCTGAAGGTGGTCTTTCAACTTCCTCTCTAACATCTCTAAGTTTCCTAGCCAACTCCTCTTCAAGGTCTACATCAAAGGTTTCTACAATATATTTGGTTTCATCCTCTTCTTCATCACCTTCGGAGGACTTTGTTTCTTCTCCTTTGTGGACCACCTTATCAATTTACAAATGCTAATGCTCTGGGCATATGTGGTATTCATCTACTTCCTCCTCCAATTCCCTTGTTGCTTCCTTTTATTGCCTCTCTAACTCCTCAAAAATCTGCATTGTAGCCTTCATTTTTGGTGGTTCAGTCAGAGGAGTTGAGGTAGGAATGTTGGCAAGAATCTGCACTAGGGCAGCTTGGATATTTGGATTCATCAATACTCTAGACAACTTTGTAGTAACATTTTTCATATGATGGGAGAATGCCTCTGGAAGTGAGAGTGCGATCATTGGTATTGTTGTTGTTTCTAGTGTGAGAGATGTAGTCGGAGACATGGAAGCAAAGGAAAGTAGTGAAGTGGTGGTAGAAGAAGAGTCTATGGTCACAACCTGCACGGTGGATGGAGAATAGGAAAAGTGGATCAAAATATCCACTGCAGAGAGAGAAGTAGCAACCATCGCCTGAGAAGTAGGTGGAGGGGTAGTAGTAGTGGAGGAAAGAGGTGGAGATTTTGGTTGCTCAACCTCCACTTTCTCTCCCTAGTGAATCTGATCTTCTTGAATCATAGGCATCTATGAGAAACTGCTTGATCTCTTATGTTTATTAGAAGGTTCTCCCTTCGAAGCTTTTCTCATGTACACCTTAGGGTTGGGTTGTTTCTCAACTTCTTTCCTCTTCCTTGACTTGGTGGATGGAGGATATTTTGAAGTCTCTCTTGATGGGGTAGTAGATGTACCACTATCTGTTTCACTTGTTGCCTCATTCTCGAGCCCCTCATAGGTCAAAGTGACCCCTTGCTGCTTCAAATAGGAAACTTTCCCATCAATCCACTCTTTTGTTCTGGCCTTGATGGCTTGGTTAGAATATTAAGGTCATCAACCTCTTGCTCATCCCAGTCAATCATTGGCAGTGGGAGATTGGAAACTACATTGTATCAAGGATCCATTACTGTATTTTCATCTTCTGCTACCTAATCTGATACGGGGAACAAGTTGGCCTTCTTTATGAAATATGTTGTCATTTGCATATAGTGCCTCATTCGCACTTCATTATCATCTTTGAAATTATCCCAAAAGTCCTCAATGCTATGTAGATGGGTGTATTCAAGTCTAACTGCCTTCTTGAGTTTGCCATAAGGGTCCATTCGTGGTCAGGCAGTTTGGAACCTCAAGTGATACTCCACGAGCTCTTTGTCTAAATTGTCAACACACTAGGATGTGTGGAGTTCCTATATCCCTTGGCCGAAGGAAAGGGGATAAGGAATCCCAACTTTATTCTTGCTACTGAATAGGGTGTGTGCCTGTTGTAGCTACTGAGAGAGTTCTAACAGTATTATCCGATCATTGGGATATCAGGGCAACTTGTATGGTTTTTCTGAAAAGCCTTCCGCATAGATGTAGGTGAACTTTGGATACTAAATGAATAAGAAGGAAAACTATTTCAGGCATTAGCACTATGGGAGATTCTTCTTTTGAAGTCACCCCCGAGCAATCTGATAATATGACCTATGAAAGCATGATTGATTCTTCTATGATTCCTCTTGAAGTTTTTGAATTATAGTTGAGGGTACTTATCATAGAATTTTAGCTCCCTTCTTGGTTATTCATCTAAATCTCTTAATAATCCTCTATATTTCATTTGTTCGTCCAATGAATAGACCAAGTAAGATGTCATGTAAAATCTAGAGGTCTTCTTTATAGTATAAATTTCTCGTGGAAGAAATCACTGATTATCCCCGCCTAGTAGAACTTGGCTTCTCCATGGAGAATCTCTTCAATGAAGTACAACAACCATTCTTGGAAGTAGGCCGCAATTGGAAGGCCCATTACTCTGCTTAATAGGGTCACCAAATCATGGTAATCCTCATAAAATTCGTTGTGGAAGAGCTCTTGGGGAACCTTTGCAACATTGCCCCTCTTCTCCTCCAACCAGTACTGATTAATAATTTGTTTACACTTGAGGGGGTCTTGATCCCACATAGCCATTCCATCATCCATGGTTGGAACTTTCATCTCTCTAAAGATAGGGATATGAAAAGTCCTTATTATTGACTTGGGAGACATGTTAGCCAAAACATTCCCATCTGTCTACTATGGTTCTGTTTTCTTCTTGGTAGGCCTCTCTATAGGCCATAACAAGCTCAGGGGTGATGAGGGTAGGAGGAAAGCATATAGCTTTGGCCAACCCACTGCTTCTGACATTTCTTGCATTCTCTATTGTAGGGCTGATCTAGACCCTCTAATTAAATTTGGCGTTGTCTACATTTATGATGTTTGTATCTGTGATCTCTTTCTAGGCTATGGTGATCTTGGAGTTAAGAGGTTCCCCCTAGAACTTGTATTTCATCTTTTTCCATGGGGTGCCTTGGTTGTTTTCTTTCCTTTTTCATTCTCTACGGCCGCTCCCAAAGGTCTTGCATATCCTGTAGGTGAAAAAGAGGTGAGCACAATCAAGCATGAAAACATTGGAACATTAGCCAAAACCCTACAAATGGAGTTAAATTGGATAATTCAGCATTTGAGAAATATATCATATCATCCAAATTAACATTAGCAGTTCATAGGAGGGAGTTAGACTAATTTAGGCCCCAGAGGTCAGAATTCCCTGGGTTGATGGTTTTTTCAAAGGAGCTACAAGAGGGACGGCAATCAGGGCATGGCGACCCGCCTGTCTCGACCCGCCTCCAAATTCAAGTAGTTTGTGGGGTCCACCAAGGAGAGTGTCATATTTTGGCATGTGGGTCGAAGTCAACTTGGTGATTCAAAGGCATCTAGATCATCATTTGATTGATCGGAATCAGAAAGGAGCTTTGTTGTTAGGAGTCTTTCATTCAAAATGGCTCTAGTAGGATGTCATTCTGGGGGAAAAGTTCCAACAAGCGGGACCCGCAGCTCTGGGAGGTGGTGGTACCACTTGCTTGTAGTTTGGGAATTTTGGGTTGGCATGGTCAAGAAGCTGCTAGGTCATTGTTGTTCAAAATGGCGGACAACATGTGGAGGTCCGGTGGGAGCCACCCAAGGAATCAGGCCCAGCAAAGAGTTTGGCCTTTGTGCTTACTTCATTGCTTTTGTTTGGGGATCCAACAACTAGGGTAAGGTTGGGTCCCAAGCACTGGAAGGATGGATGCAGTTTTCCTCATCTTTACGTCAATGATGGGATGAAGTCCTGATGATGGTGACCCGACAGGAGGGATCCGTCAAATGTTGAGCACTTAGCAATTTCCACTTTTTATTTGGATGGTTGTTGATGGAGTCAGATCCCGGAGGGGGAAAAGGTGTCCCTCTTAAGCCGTAAGAAATGGTTTATCCACTGCGGCAGCCCGTGGATAGAGGTTTGCTAGGCAAGACCCAAAAAGGTGTTGGGTGATAGGTCATTTGTTCATAAAGTCAACCAACAAAGGAGGATTCGGGGTCCGAAAGTCAAACAGCAGGTCGTGAAAGCCACCCAAGATGGTGAGACATAAACAGAGTTCTGCCAATGGAAATCCACTAGGCAGGATCCAATACAAGCTTGGAGTTAAGATTTCTCTAGTGTGAGTTTTTGGGGTAATCAGCAGGACGAGACCCAAGCACCAGAAAGCTGAGGTCAGAAAGTCATTTAGAATGGTGGATCATTGGTAGCATCCCAAGAACGAAATCCCATGGGAGCGGATCTAAGTGGCTCTAATGACTTCATTTAGTTTGAACCTCTTGCTAAGTTTAAGCGGCAAGGGGATGGGAGCTTCTCATGATGTCAGACCAGAAAGAGAGGTTTGTCATTTGCAAGTTTATCTTTGTTTTCAAGTGCTAATGACAGAAATGGGAGTGCGTGGGTTCGTAGAGCATGAATGCTCTGGTTGAAGAACGGTGTCGGGGAGATGAGGTTCTGCAATCATCTTGTGGGTGACTTGTGAAGTTTATCAGGATTCCATCATATGGGTTTTGTGCCCTTTAGTCTCCTCTACTTAGTTCAAGGGTTTTCTTCTTTCAAATTCATAATATTTACAAGAAATCAAAGAAAAAAAATGGAGAAGAGCACGGGGCGGCGAACTCACCTCAAGAACCCAAAGAAGAAGGTGAGGAATTATCAGGAAAATGGCTTTGAATCATCAAGGGAACCTATTGGGCTCGAAGGTGGCGTCGGCAGAAGGCTCTGGCTCATTCTGAGTATCTCTCTAAATGATTGGAAATTGAAAATGATAGGTGAGAATGGACTATTTATAAACATTCCCTCATTAAATTCACCTCATAAATGTAGGTACAGTGGGTTTGAAGGTTGGTAACCTGCGAATTCAAAAATGGTTGTGGGCACACTAGGATCCAACGATCGAGCGGTAGTAAGGAAAAAGTTGTTTGATAGTTTAGTGATAAACGATCAACAACGAGCACTCTGGGTTCCAATGGTCAAAAATCCGGCAAGGAAAGGTTGTTTTAAAAGTTAGCCATATGGGAAATAGCGAACACCTTAGTGAGTCCCATAGGATGGAAAGTTGTTGAAGTAAGGTTGTTTAAGACAGCCATGAGGCAACGGAAATCCATGAGGGGCGACCCGGCAGGGCGGAACTGATGGGCCTCATGGATGCCAGTTGCAAAACACTAAGGCAAACAACCAATGGGATTTTGCAAGGACTTAGGACTTTAAAAAATTGAGGGGCAGAAACATGGTCAACTCAAGATGGATTCCCTAAAGCTCATTGACCATTTTGAACACCAAACAGGGGGCACGTAAAATGAGGCGGCAACCAAAAGCAACCTGGCAGGGAGAAGGAAAGAGAGGGTTCCCATTCTAAATGGGGCATGTGTTCTAGAGGCACAACAAATGGTGACTCTGCTAGGGAATGCTCCTGAGTGTTATAGGGATAAATTCTCATTTAGAACCCAAAATGTCTAGGTTCGTAGACTAGGGGACAACTTTCAAGAGTGAACTAGGAGAACTGGGTCCTTAGTTGAGTCAACCTACGAAACATCTTAGAAGTGTGTGTTCAGTGAATTTTTTTCCTTTCCTTAGAAACTATGACAAACAGTCATTAATCTAATTGAGTGAGGTATGTGAATTTTCCAACCCCAAAAGTGACCTGGACATTACCCTGCTACCAGTCAAGCATCCATAGCCCCGGCGGAGTTGCCACTCTGACCCCACAGATATTGCTCTACTACCAACCGGGAATCCATAGCCTTGCTAGATTTATCCGCACACCCATGTGGTTGCTTGATTTTAGCATTTTCTTTTTCTTTTCTTTCTTACAATTTTCTTTTAACACTTTCTTCCTTTTCTTTCTCAACCGTGTAAGCATAGAAGCCTACTATGGATTTGGGAACCACAATGGTCACTGGAGTGGACTTAAGATTTTTTGCTTACTAAGTCATCATAATAGCTACTATACAGCCCTTTGGAAACAATTAATATTCATTTTGTGTAAGATATGAGATGAACGTAAAGGAGAATCCAACCAAGGGTTAAGTTCTAAGGCAAAGTTCAAATGTGGAAGTCATTCTGAGGTAGCTATCAAGAACCAATGGTTGAGAGTGAATATTTAGCCAAAGAACACTAAGGAAAAATAGCAGAATGAACCGTTCATTGAACAAGCATGGCCACTGCAGCAAAAATGAAGAACACCCTCATCAAAACAAACAACCAGAAAACTAGCAAAACAAAAGCAACGAAAAATAGTGAGACAAAAGAAAATCTGAAAGCAACCTAAACTAACCTATGTACAAGTATTTACAAAAGAGCAGCTTGAAAGAGCTCAAGCTTGGAAGTAATTCTTTAGGTGTTTCCCGTCGATAGGCAACGGGACATCGGAAAGAATTGTCTCCAAGGATTTTAGCTATCTGAAAGGGGCCAAGCTAAAGCTTGTCAAATTTGTCATGTCCCCCTTTCTTCTCATGGGCCTTGTCCCAACATAGGACTAATTCAGTAATTCAGAAGGCCTTGATTTTGGCTCGGTGGCCGCACCATCTCTTGACTACACTCGATTTTTGGAAAAATTTCCATTGCACAGTCATGTACTTCTTCTAAGTGTAATAGCTCAACCAAGAGAGCTTCTCTACGATCCCCTTCTTCTTCATAGAGGCATTGATGAATTGGACGGTGGGGATTTTTAAGTGGATTGGGAATATAGGCTCCAGGTCATAAACGAGGTGAAACGGGGAATCGCCAAGGGCAGCTTTATGGTGTGTGCAATCTTCCCAAAGGGAAAAATAGAGTTGGGTATGCCAATCCTTTGGATTCCTATCAAGCAATTTTTTAATCACAGTAATCAAGTTCTTGTTTGTGGATTCTACCAAGCCATTGCCCTAGGGGTAGTAGTTGGATGAGAATTTGAGGGAAATTTTGTAATCAAAGGCCCAACTAGCAAACTTGAGTGAGGAAAATGTAGGTCCATTGTCACACAGGTGATCCCACAATAGTGGTTTACAATTTTTGGTCAAACTGGACACTGAAATAATTTTTTTAACTAAATATTCACTTTCGAGCACCTATAGTGGCTAAACCGTGAGGAATTTGAAGATGATGCTAACTAGAGTTTCATGACATTTTTTCTATAGATTCTAAAAATATTTTTTACAAAAATTTTGGAATCAAATTGCACTTAGTTTTCCATCTCCCTCAAAAACTAGTTTTTTTCATAAAACAACATTTTAAAAAAGTGACGCTCACCGTATAATGCATAATTTTTTTTTCCGTGAAGGATAAAATTCTAATTCTTTCAAATTTAGATTTATAACTCAGATATCTAGTCCTTCCACGGAGTTAGATAGTTTTTATTGAATTTTTAACTTTAATCGAGATTCAAAGTCAAACCATTATAATTCAAACGTAGCACGATCATTATAACAAATAGCTTTTTTTTTGTATGTAAAAAAAAAAATTGTTGATCGAGAACTGTCTCTGGTGAAGCTCATATTTTTGAAAAAAAGTGTCATCTTATTTTACGTATGTAGAGAACAGAAGCTTGATTTTGGTGAAAACCTAGAACCGAGAAATAAAAAATAAATATAATAATAAAATTAAATTTATTTAAAATTATACTTTTTGGGAAGCTTAAAATAAGGACTACATACTTATAAAAAATAAATTTTAAATGAATTCATTTGATCCCCCAAAAGGTAAATCAAAAGTGGTTTTTTATCAGCATTTTGAAAGGTGTAAAGGAGACTCCGTTATAGTTATGGTTTAAAACTAGCGGGGTTTTATCCAAGGGGGTTTAATCTAAGGTAGTTTGATGAAACCCTCTTAAATTGGAATACTTTAAATGAAACTTTTTAAGGCTTAAATCATTATATTTTCTAAAAATATATGATTTCAAAAAAAATCAAAATCTCCCAGAAATTGTAAACTAGCTTTGTGGGATCACCCACACACTAATGCATAGGGGCAACCAAAATGATTTAATATAAAACTTTCAAGAAAATCCATAACTACCTCTTTTGTCCATTGCCTATAAGCAATGGCATCTGTCCATCTAGTGCAATAATCTAAAGTAGTTAGAATGTACTTGTGTCCTGCAAATGACGATGGGCTTACCAAAGCAACGAAGTCGAGGCCCCATTGTGCAAACGATCTCACCTCCAAAACTGGTTACAATGGGAAAGCAGCATTCTTTTCCCTGGTTGTAGTAGTCTAACATATGTGGCACGTGTGAACATGGTTGTGAGCATCCTTGAAGACTGTCGGCCAATAGTTACCTGCCCATAAGATTTGATGAGCAGTGGATGGACCAGATCCATAACCAGTGCCAAACTTGTCATGAAATTCTTTCAAGACCCGATCCGCTTCTTCTTTTCCAAGGCATCTCAAATAGACACCTTCATGATTCCTCTTGTAGAGGATGGATCCCTGCAACATGTAGCTGCTTCTTTTCAAACAAAGAGCATGTTTCTGAACTCCTTGCAAGCTAGGCAGGCACTTGTGGTTCAATAAATAGTAGACTATTTCGTCATACCATTCCCCTAGGGAAACGTCTTCAAGTTGATATAGTTGAACTGTGAGCTCAGGTCTCACTTCAGCGATTTCTTTTTCTATCGTTTGAGTGAGTGCCTGCCCTCTTACTAATTTCATGGGTTGAATCTCCATATCGTATTCCTGCAACAGGGTAACCCACTTTGCTCTTCATTTTCCCAGATCATTTTGCATGAGCAATGTCTTCACCACTAGGTCAGGGACAATAGCAAACACTTTATTCTACAATATGTAATGTATGAACTTCTTAACTCCACATACTAGAGCATACGCTTGTTTTTCCACATTGTGATATTGCAGCTTAGCATCCTTCAAGGGAGCACTCATGAAGGAAATTGGGTACTCGTTTCTGTCATTATCCTTTTGAGTTAGGATGTTGGCACATGAGTGATCTAAAGCAAAGGAGTAAATGTAAAAAGGCTTCAAGTAGTCTGGACTAACTAGAACAGGTGTCTCAGCAATTGCTTTCTTAATTTCTTCAAAGGCTTGCTTTGCTTCTAGGGTCCACTCAATCTTAGCATCCTATTTCAACATAGCGTTAAGTGGCTTGACGATCTTAGCAAATCCTGTGATGAATTTTATGATGAAGTTGATATTTCTAAAAAAAGATTTCAATTCCTTCTTGTTGCCTAGAAATGGGATTTTTAGCAAGGATTGGATGTGCTCAAGGTCTATGGAAATGCCTCGTTTCGAAATAAAATTCCCAAGCAATTTCCCTTCAATGACTATGAAGATGCACTTCTTCAAGTTAAGGGAAACTCCAAACTCTCGGCACCTATTGAAGACTTTACATAAATCGGAGACATGATCACTTTGCTTCTTAGAGAACATAGTTAAATCATCCATGTAGATGATTATGCACTTTCCAATCAGGTCTTTGAAAGCGATGTCCATGGCATGTTGAAAAGTGGCACTGGCATTGATGAGCCCAAATGGCATTCATCTATAGTAAAATGTACCCCACTTGGTGTTGAATGTTTTCTTGTGGCAATCTTCGTACTGCACCATGACCTGGTTGTACCCAAAATATCCATCGAGAAAAGACATCATCTGTGAACCATTGACAATTTTCAGTATCTCATCCAACAATGCCACTAGATAGTTGTCTTTCTCTAAGGCTCTATTCAAATTGCAGAAGTCCAAGCATAATCTGATTTCTCCATTCTTTTTTCTAACTAGGACTAAATTGGCCACTCGTGTGGAGTGCCTGACTAGAAAGATTATTCTAGTTGAAAGTAGTTTCTGCACTTCCTTGTAAATGATAGGCTCCAACAAGGTATTGATGGGGCGTTGTCTTTGTTGGAAGGGATGTAAATCAAGCTTGAGAGGGATGGTATGTGTGATGATGGAGGTATCATAAGTCTTCAAAACCTCATAGCTCCATGCTACCACATCGTGATACTTCTATAAAGCATCAATGATCCCTTTCTTTTCTTCTATAGTGCATACTTTTCCAATAGAAACATTTTTTATTTCCTCAGCTATTCTGAGGTTGTAGACATCACATTGGTCATTTATGGACTCTTTCTTTGCTTGCTTTCCTTGATCTCTAATCTAATCCAAGTCAAATATGCGCTCAAGTTGAACCATACCTCTAGGTATTGTATTGGCTTTGAGGTTGATGACCACTTCTATATCTAATTCAGCTTCCTCAAGGTCAGCTTCATTAATTATTTTGGTTGCAAACACGTCAGAACTAGTGATGAATTCCAGGATATGCTTATCATCATTGAATACCTGGAAATGAGTGACATTATTTGAGACAGATGGTGTAGAAGTCAACTCAACAATGAATTTCTTGAGTCCATAAAAAGACAGCAGTTGCAAAGTATTGGATGCTTGAGCCAAGGCATTAGCTGTGTGATTCTGAGAATGTAGGATCAGCTATATGTTGAAGGCATCTAAGCTCTCTAAAAGATCCCAAACTCTATGTCTATAGTTTTCTAGCCTTCGGTCATGGCATGAGTATAGTTTTCTAACTTGCTTAACTACCACCTCAGAGTCACCAAAAACTTGCAGCATTTTTACATTTTTCCTCAAAGCCATTAAAATACCATGCAAATTTTCATATTCTTCTACATTATTGGTATAATAAAACTGCAGTCTATGGGCAGCAAAGTAAGTCTTACCCATGGGACTGATAAGTTTGAATCTGGTTTTGAATCCTTGATTGGACTTAGATACATCAAAGTGTAGCATCCATAATCTGGAAGGCTCTTTGACTTCGGGACCGATCATGTGTTTATTTCTTTTACGCTACATGTTTACATCCATAACCTCTTGAGTAGGCATTAGTTCAGTATGATTGGAGGATAGCTATTGTGCTACTGTCATTTCCTTTTGAGGAGTGACTAGAAATTTGACATGTTCCACTACTGATTGACACAAGCAACACTCGAATTCAAAGTGGAAAGCATTGTGAACTCTACACCAATTAGGCAATAGAAGCTCTTGGAAATTCATCCTTGCAACCAAAATGAGTTGATTCTGCATGCATTTTTCCATAAAGTCTCAGAATCCATCCAACAATCCTAAAGTTCCATCTTCAGGAAACTCCTCATCTTCCAATTCTACTAGCATTTTGGTTCTCTAAGGTGTATGGGCTAAATTGATCGGAGGGCTACATTGCACCAGGAAGACTTCTGCAACCATCCCTTCTCCTGAATCTTCCAATTCTTCTTCATTTGCAATGGGAGAGTAGTTTCCTAGCTCAATCTCAGGAAACAACACCTCATTGGTGTTGTACTCGGTAATCATGAACTTCATATGGGCTCACGATCTATATAGATTTGATTTGGTAGCCCTTTCCATGGCAGCCACATGTGAGAGTGATCTGTTGCAGCATATCCATTGAGTGTTCTAGTGAAGTCTTGCCTAAGGATAATCCCATAAGTGTCAGGGATGTCTGCCACCTGAATGTTAATGACTTGTTGTACCCTTGGATCTATAGCAATCTGCATTGGGATCTTATTCATTTCTCCCACTATGTTAACCTCAGTTTTATCCAGTTGAGTCACTTTTCTTCTTGAAGGTGTGGGGGTAATCCAAGAGCTTTGCACACTGCTAGGGGCATCTTATTGGTTGAACCTCCCAAATCAAGCAAGCAATTGCACAAATTCTTTTTGAATATCTAGATGGTGGTGAGGAAGGGCGATGTTTCCAACTTTCCTTGGAAGAGGCCCATAGGTGTGTCCACTTGAGCTACTTGAGCTTTGTTCTTATCACCAACCTTATCCTTAGTCTATCCAGAGGGCCAATCCTTGTGGTTTTTCTTATTGTTCTAATCTGATTCCTTTGCAGACAACTTACCCGTCAATTGATTTTGAGGTGCATTTTCCTTCTTCCCATGAATTTGTTGAATGATAGGCTCACTTGGAGGGTCTTCGAAAGAGACTCTCTTGGTTGGCATTTCCTGTGTTTCCTTAGAGGAAGGAGTCCCATTAATAACTCTAAAGAAGGCATGCTTGACTACAAGAACCTTGAGTAACTCAAAGGCCAACAAGCTTATTTTGATCTTTTTGAACTCCTCGGAAACATATTCGCCCATTTGTTCAATTTCATTTCGAAGGCTCTACCTATGGCAAAGCTAGCAAGGTGGGCTTGTGTCTAACTTGACTGATTTAGGGGTTGACCTTGAGCCTAGTTTTGAGGCTAATTTAATGGCCTATCCTTGTTGAGGTATTGAGTGGGAACATGAGAAAAACCAAAAACCAGGATTATTGCTAGCATTTGGGTCGGGCGAGGTGCTAAAGTTATTGGGCAGAGTGGAAGTCGTAAAAGGTCCACCCACCTACCTATTCTTAAGGTAGTAGGGAGTTGCTCTCTATTGGAACATATGAACCTCATCTACATATAGTTCTTCCTCATCTATTGGACCATTTTCTGCTGAAGCAAAAAGCTGAGACAAGGTTTCTTTACTACTTACCTCTTGGATTTCGTCCTCTTTTGGTGGAGCATCCTCACATTTCAGGACATTGTTCTTGCTTTGTGGGAATGGTGCTAGATTGACCACAAGACAAGAGGAGTCATAGGGCTTGGATGGGACTATGTCATAGCATCTAGGATTATCCATAGCATTCTGCACTTTGACTTGGAAGATTTCTATGATTGTGAGGAACTCAAGGCAGTCCAACTTGAAGTGCTTGCACCATCCAAAGAGAGTCGCTTGAGCAAGGTACACACCACTAGTTGTCTTTTCAACATTAGCAAGCTAGTCAAGCAGAGTAGGAATCTAGCACCATCCAAAGAGAGTTGCTTCAACAAGGTACACACCACTAGTTGTCTTTTCAACATTAGCAAGCTAGTCAAGCAAAGTAGGAATGCCTTCGTTGTTGGGCACAATATTCCATGTTTTATTTTTCCTTTGGGTTGGCCTCCTTTCAAAATTCTAGTTAGAATTTTTTCCTCTTTCATAACTTTTCCCCAAGGAAGGACCTGCATCATGGATGTCCCTATTTTCCTTATTGAGGTTGGATTGAATGCTTTGTTGGGAAGCTTACAGCTAATTATTCTAATTTCTTAGGTGTGTCATCTCTATGGACATTTTCTTGATCATTTTGGTCATCTCATCAAACCGATCTTTCTTGGTGTTACTTGGTTGTGGAAATTGATTTTGAGGAAAACGGGTGGGGTAGCTAGCTGATTTTGTTGTGCAAGGGGAAATTCTGGTCCCTACAGGTATAATGGTGTTTGAGGTTGTTGGGAGCATGCATGTTGTTGTTGGGGAGCCTGGGAGTAGTCCTATTGTTGTTGGGGTTGCAAGTACGAAGGTACGGGAGGCACCTAATTCATTAGTTGTCCTAGATGTGGGACTATGGGCAGCTAAGGCACCTAGTTCATAAGAGGTGTTTGATGAGAAAACACTTGGTCGAGCCCTTGAACCTACATTGGATGAGCCACTGGACCCAAAGAGGGCAGCGGACTAGAAATTTTCTAACCCAAGTCAATGCTGGCAATAACTCCTTCCGCATAAGTGTCAACTAGTCTCATTAGAGGTGGTCACATTCTCTTTACCAATGCAGCTGTGAGGTTGTCCAATGTTATGTAATAGACTGACAAGGCAGTAGCATCATTGAGTGCATATGGGACTTGCAACCTTGTGTAGGCTCAGTGGAATCTATCATTGAAGGAGCTAATCGGCTCATTGATTTCCCTACGAACTGTCGTGAATTGTCGATATAGCTCCAAAGGGCTGATCGGGATCTTGTATTTTTGCAAGAAGGCATTCATCAGTAAATCCCACAGTGTGATGGAACCTGTCAGCAAGTTAATGTACCAATCTAGAAGGCTTCTTCCCCCAAAAAATAAGGGAAAAGCTTACATGCCACATCTTCTTGATCGATTTGCATGTCTTTCAGCATTGTTTGGAATATCTTGATGTGTTCTTCAATCATCCTCTGTAGATTCTGAAGATTGAACTTTGAATGAAAGCTCTCCATATTCTTAGGCATGTCATGGTAGGCATTGAAGTGCAACGGAGAAGGATTTTTCCCAAGCCAAGCCATGAGGGGAGGTGGAGGTGGTATTTGTTGTTGAACAGTAACTTGGAGTTGCACAGGGGTAGCAGTAGTTGGGACTACACCTTGGACCTAGAGGGCAGGGGAAGAGGAAACACCTCGGCTATGGGAAGCAAGAGGTGGGAAAGTAGTGTGATATGGTTGAGTGGAATGGGTGAAGGTGAAGGAATTTGGTTGAGTTTGAGGTGAATGGAAGGGAAAAGGAGGCAAAGGTAAAGGAAAAGTAGATGGAATGGAAGAGGAAGAAGAAGGTGTGTCTTCCCTCTTAGTCCTTCTAGCCCTCGTGGGAGGCTGTAGTTCTTGGAATTCCCCTTTATTCAGAGTAGACCTTAAAATTCTTTGGGACCTCTCAAGGGACAGTGAATCACCTTGATCTAGCTTAACTCAGATGCCCTCCTTCTAGTGCCAATTTTGTTGATGTGTTTTTTATGCACTTCTCAACATAGGTAATGCATAGGTGCATCACCTCTCTTGAAAGGTAATCTCCAACAACAAGTTGTTGAAATCACCCCAAGGTCTCTCAGGTGTCAAGTCATGACTTGCATGGAATTTCTCAATTGATGTTTGATGTGATTTTTCTGGTAATCACATGGTGGCTTACAGAGTTTGGTTGAAGGTGAGGTGAATTTTAAAATACAGTTCCTGAGATGGTAAGTTAATGTGCTATTTGCTCCAGGTTCGAACATCAATCTTAAACTCCTATTTTAGCTTGAGATTTGGGTATGTGCAGGATCATCATGGAAAAAATAGGTGCTTAAGTGGCAAAAAATTTAGAAAAATTAGAGTTAGGCAACTTGACGTAAAATTTGAATAAGTTATCTATATTATTTAAAAAATATGTAAGAATAGAATTTGTAGAAAATTGAATGTAGTTTCTAAACTACTAGGTTTGTTTAAAATAAAAATCTATTGGTGTAAATTTGAAATTTCAATGGTAGTACTTAAATTTCAGGAAAAAATAAGAAGTAGGTGTCTAAACGAACCACAATAAAATAATAATATTTTTTATAAGATTTTAGATATAAGTAGAGGACTCATGTCGATGTGATGCTTTTTTTGTAATTATGAATTTTTTTACAACTTTTAAAAATATAAAACTTATGCGTCGACCTTAACTTGGTGAAAACTTCATGAAATTCATTTTTCCTTTTTTCCCTATAGCATGTGAAACATAGAATGTGACACATGTTTTGGATTCAAAAATGTGACAGTTTTAAAGCTATAGATGCTTTTCAATCAGCCTATCAATCAGGAATTTAGTCGTAATTCAAATAGAAAATGAATAATAATTACTTATAAATTCAAAGTAAAGCATAATTTATATTGGTGGAAAGATGAGAATCTCCTTTAAAAACCCTTTTCATTTCATCAATTTTGGGTAAAAAAAAGTTGTCAGCTACATACCCATCATATTGCCACTTTTTGGCCCATCATGATCCTGGACATACCCATTTGGCTTTATAATGTGCAATGAACCTTAGCATAGGTTACTTATTAAAAAAAAGTAAAAAAGGGCAGGGAAGAGAAAAGGTTCCTAGGTCTAAAATTATCAATGAACAATGACCATGGAGGGTTCTACTATGGATAGCCTTCTCAAAACATAATTTCACTTAACCAGACTAACTCACAATATCATGAAACTTGTGCAAGCTTCTAAGGACTACAGATATTCAACCATTCATTCACCATAGACATGCATAAATAAAAGATGGAAGTTTAGAGTAGCTTTTAGTTTATGCCCAGACTAACTTTACATAGCTATATACCATCAGTAAACAAAAAGAAGTATGGACAAGAAAGGCATCAACACAGTAGAATGCTACACAATCATTGAACAACATCAACTACTCTACCAAAACAAATTAAAACATGAAGAAAAAAAAATTAAATCTATCTAAATCAACTAACTATGGGAGATGAATCATGTAACATGCAATAGAAACCCAAGAATTCACCAAAGCCAATAAACTTCTATTAAAAATTTTGTAGCATGCCTTTACAACAACTCAGCTCTCTTTTGAAAATGAGAGGAGACCCCCTATTTATAGTGCTCAAAAAGTGAAATGAGTGGCCAAGATTGATTTTCATTGTGTGTCCAAGATTCACTACAAACTAGGGTTTCACCTACCCCCAAATATATTACAATTTAAAATTACTTTTTTGTATTTTCCCTATTTTGTCCTTATATAACAACACTATAGCAAATTTGTCTTTTGTTGATTTCCCTTTTATTGTAGCTATTTTTTGAGGAACTCATCTTCAATAACCTGATTTCCTTCACTCTTCTTGATTTTGGCATATTCTATGAGCCTTAGGATTAGTGCCTAGATCTTGCTCCGTTCCAATATATCTAATTGCATCACCTGGAAATTCAACTTTCTTGATTTGTTGGTGAGGGTATCCCAATCCTTGTCATACTTTGGTGTGTTTTTCATTACTTGCTCGAACTGAGAAAAGACTCGTGCAGTGAAGCCCAGGAAATCGAGTGTTAGTGCATCTGTAGTTCTGCTTTCCAACTTCTTTTGGGAGTATGGCTCTAATTTAGCCGCATCCAACTCACTTGTGGGCATATCAAGATTTGTCAGCAACTTCAAATATTATGTACAATCTGCTCTGACTTCCTTAGCCCAATCAATTTCCATCTCTACCTCATGCAACACATGTTCCAATACATCTTTTTGATGATCTAGGCTTAGCTTCCATGTTTCGATGAGCCAAAGGTCATCTTTTACCAAGTTAAGCTTCTTCTCCTAGAATATATATAGTATCTTGAGGATGGACTCAAGTTTGGGGTATGTGATTCTGTATAAATTGGGGAATTTAGTGCAAAATTTCCTTGTACCTTCGAGTATCCTTAGCACCTCCAAGAAATTATTGGCAGTCCTGACTACACATCTCAATCCCATACTATCATTGTAGAGGACTTGATCGAACCAATCTTCTATGGCCTTTTTCCAATTCTTTCTCTTCTCAAACTTGTCAATTTTCTCCTTGGATAGCGATTGTGGTGGTGTCGAGGATATGGTATAGAGCTCTTCCATTGATGACCATTATTGGTTATATGTTGTTAAATCAGCCACATGTTCCTTCAATTCCTCCTTGGAAATCTTATCATTGTGCATATGATGTACCACTGTGGCAACAGACTCTTGGAGATGATCTATTTTTTGTTCTCTGGTGGTTGTCCCCAAGTTGATGGTGGAGATGTTATAGCCTACTCCTTCTTCACCCACAACTGGCATGGAAATTTGCACGGTCCTAGATCCAAAAGCATCCATGGTCAATTTGGATCTTACTTTAGGATTATTTTCTTTCTTTTTACTTATCAGGGCTCGGGTCAAGATGGCCTCTAGCCTTTCCCTTGGATCCTTTAATGTTGGGGTTTTCTTTTCTAATTGTTTTGCAAGCCACTCAGGAATTTGAGATTTCCCCCTCTGTTGATTCATGACCACCTTCTTCCTCTTCATGGGTGTGTTGGATCTCAATTTCTTTATTTCTCGGAGCTTCTCACTTTGTTCTTTCTTCCTCATCAAAGTCCTGAATAAATATTGTCTCCTTCTGTGGGAACTCAAAGGTACCATGCTATTTGCTGCTATCTTCCCCTTTAGTTTCCTTTTCTTCTTCATCATGCTCAAGCTCCTCAGGTTATTTTGTTCCTGGGCTCTTATTAGCTTTAGACTTTTCTTCGATTTTATCTTCTTCTTTATTTTCCTCTTCCTCGTGTTGAGGTGGCACATCTTCCTACCCTTTCTTTTCTCGCTCTTCTTGTTCCTTTGAGATAGGAATTTCTTCATCATGCTTGGAGCTTTTTTCGTGCTCCCCAATTGGAGGTTTAGTGTCTTCCTCCATTTTGTCACTTGATTCCTTTTCTTCCTTCGAAGGTGGTCTTTCCACTTCCTCTCCAACATCTCTAAGTTGTCGAGCCAACTCCTCTTCAAGGTATGCATCAAAGGTTTCTACAATATATTTGGTGTCATCCTCTTCTTCATCACCCTTGGAGAACTCCATTTCTTATCCTTTGTGGACCACCTTATCAATTTGAAAATGTTGGTGCTCTGGGTGTTCATGGTAGTCGTCTACTTCTTCCTCCAATTCCCTTGTTGCTTCCTTTTCTTACCTCTCTAACTCCTCAGAAATCCACATTGCAGCCTTCATTTCTAGTGGTTCAATCGAAGGAGTTGAGGTAGGAATGTTGGCAAGAATCTTCACTACGGAAATTTGAATAGCTAGATTCATCAATACTCCAGACAGCTCTGTAGGAACATTCTACATATGTCAGGAGAATGCCTCTAGAAGTGAGAGCATGGGCATTGGTATTATTGTTGTTTCTAATGGGAGAGATGTAGTCAGAGACATGGAAGTCGAGGAAAGTAGTCAAGTGGTGGCAAAAGAAGAGTCTATGTTCACAACCTACATGATGGGTGGAGAAGAGGCAAGGTGGACCGAGATATCCACCATAGGCGGAGAAGTAACAACGATTTCCTAAGAAGCAGTTGGAGGGGCAACATTAGTGGAGGCAATAGGTGGATATTTTGGTTGCTCAACCTCCATTTCCTCTCCCTCGTGGAGTGGATCTTCAATGGTAGGCATCTTTGAGAAACTTCCTGATCTCTTATGTTTCTTAGAAGGTTCTCCCTCTAAAGCTTTTCTCGCATACACCTTAGGGTTGGGTTGTTGCTCAGTAACTTCTTTCCTCTTCCTTGACCCAATGGATGGAGGATATTTTAAAGTCTCTCCCGATGGGGCAGCAATTGTCCCACTATTTGTTTCACTTGTTGGCTCATTCTTGAACCCCTCATAGGTCCAAGTGACCTCTTGCTACTTCAATTGGGAAACTTTCCCATCAATCCACTCTTTTGTTATGGCCTCAATGGGCTTGGTTAGAATATCAAGGTCATTAACCTCTTGCTCATCCTATTCTATTAGTGGTAGTGGGAGATTGGCAACTGCATTGTATCAAGGATCCATTATTGTATTTTCATCTTTTGCTACCTGATCTAGTATGGGGAACAAGTTGACCTTCTTCATGAAATATGTTGTCATGCACATATAGTGCCTCATTCGCACTTCATTATCATCTTTGCAATTATCCCAAAAGTCCTCAAGGCTATGTAGATGGGTGTATTCAAGTCTGACTGCCTTCTTGAGTTTACCATAAGGGTCCATTCATGGTCAGGCAGTGTGGAACCTCAAGTGATACTCCACGAGCTCTTTGTCTGAATTGTCAGCACACTGGGATGTGTGGAGCTCCTATAGCCCTTGGTTAAAGGAAAGGGGATAAGGAATCCCAACCTTATTCTTTCTACTCAAGAGTGTGTGTGCATGTCGTAGCTACCGAGAGAGTTCTAATAGTATTATCCGGTCATTGGGATATCTGGGAAAATTGTATGGTTTTTTCTGAAAAATCCTTCAACACACATGTAGGTAAACTTCAGATACTGAATGAATAAGAAGGAAAATGTTTTAAGTAAGGAATTAGCACTATGGGAGACTCTTCTTTTGAAGTCACCCCCATGTAATCTGATGATATGACCTATGAAAGTGTCATTGATTCTGTAGTAATCCCTCTTGAAGTTTTTGAATTGTAGTTGAGGGTACTTATCAAGGACTTTCAGCTCCCTGCCTAGTTCTTCATCTGGAGCTTTGAATAAGCCTCTGTATTGCATCTGTTCGGCCAATGAATAGGCCAAGATGTCATGTAAAATTTGGAGGTCTTCTTTATAGCCATAAATTGCTTGTGGAAGCAATCACTGATTATCCCCGCCCAGTAGAACTTGGATTCTCCATGGAAAATCTCTTCAATGAAGTACAACATCCAATCTTAGAAGTAGGCCACAGTTGGAAGGCCCATTACTCTACTTAATAGGGTCACCATATCATGGTAATCCTCATAAAAGTCATTGTGGAAGAGCTTCTGGGGAACCTTTGCAACACTACCCCTCTTCTCCTTCAACCAGTACTAATTAATAAGTCTTTTACACTTGAGGGGGTCTTGACCCCACATAGCCTTGTCCTCATCCATGGTTGGCACTTCCATCTTTTTGAAGGTACCTAGGATATAAAAATTCCTTTTTATTGACTTGGGATACATGTCAGCCAAAACATTCCCATCTTTGTCTACTATGGTTCTGGTTTCTTCTTGGTATGCCTCTCTACAGGCCATAACAAGCTCAGGGGCGATGAGGGCAAGAGGAAAGCATGTAGCTTTGGCCAACCCACTGCTTCTAGTATTTCTTGCATTCTCTATTGTAGGGCTGATCTAGACCCTCTGCTTGAATTCATCGATGTCTACACGTCCAGTGTTTCTATCTGTGATCTCTTTCGAGGCTATGGTGATCTTGGAGTTAAGAGGTTCCCCCTGGAACTTGTATTTCATCTAGTGCTTGTCGTCTAATCCAATGGGATGCCTTAGCTATTTTATTTCCTTTGTCCTTCTCCATGGCCACTCCCAAAGGTCCTGCACCTGATTCCATATATCCTATGGGCGGAAAGGAGGTGAGCACAATCAAGCATGAAAACATGGGAACGTTAGCCAAAACCCTTCAAATAGAGTTAAATTGGATAATTCAGCATTTGATAAATTTATCATATCATCTAGATTGGCATTAGAAATTCATAGGAGGAAGTTTGACTAATTTGGGCCCCAGAGGTCGCAATTCCCTGGGTTGATGGTTGTTTTAGAGGAGCTGCAAGAGGGACAGAAATCAGGGCACGGTGGCCCACCTATCCTAACCCACCTCCAAATTCAAGCAATTTGTGAGGTCCACCAAGGAGAGTGTCCTATTTTGGCATGTGGGTTGAAGTCAACTTTGTTATTCAAAGGCATCTAGATCATCATTTAAGTGATTAGAATTAGAAAGGAGCTTTGTTGTTAGAATTCTAACATTCAAAACGGCTCTGGCAAAATGTAATTGCAGGGGCAAAATTCCAACGGGTGGAACCCGTGGCTCGAGGAGGCAATCGCACCACTTGCTTATTGTTTGGGCATTTTGGGTTGACATAATCAGGAAGCTACTAGGTGATTTCCATTCAAAATGGCGGATGGCATGCGAATGTACGATGGGAGCCACTCGAGGAATTGAGCTTGGAAAAGAGTTTGGCCTTTGTGCTTACTTCGTAGCTTTCATTTGGGTCCCGAGCACTAGAAGGACGGAGGTGGTTTTCCTCATCGTTACGGTAGTGATGGGACGGAGTCTCGATGATGGCAACCCAACACAAGGGATCTGTCGAACGTTGAGCACTTAGAAATTTCCACTTTTCATTTTGACAATCGTTGACGAAGACAGGTCCTGAAAGGGGGAAAGGCATCCCTCAAAAGTTGTAAGAAATGGTGTCTCCACTATGGCATCCCATGGATATAGGTCCGCTAGGTGGGACCCAAAAAGGTGTTGGGAAATAGGTCATTTTTTCATAAATTCAACTGGAAAAGGAGGAGTCAGGGTCCAAGAGTCAGACGGTAGGGTTGTGAAAGCCGCCTGAGATGGCGAGACACAAATGGAGTTCTACCAATAGAAATCCACTAGGAAAGATCCAATACAAACCTGGACTTAAGATTTCTCTGGTGTGAATTTTAGGGGAAATCAGCAGGATGGGACCCAAGCGCTGGAAAGTTGAGGTCATAAATTCGTTTAGAACGATGGATCATTAGCAGCATCCTAGGAATGGAATCCCATAGGGGCAGATCCGAGTGGCCCCAATGACTTCATTTCAGTTTGAACCTCTTTCCAAGTTTAAGCAGTGAGGGGATGGGAGCTTCTCGCAATGTCAGACTCGAAAGAGAGGTTTTCCATTTGCAAGTTTATCTTTGTTTTCAAGTGCTAATGATAGCAATGGGAGTGCACAAGTCCGCAGAGCATGAACACTCTGGCTGAACAACGGGGCCGGGGAGCTGAGGTTTTGCGATCATCTTGTCGGTGACTTGTGAAGTTTACCAGGATTTCATCATATGGGTTTTTTGTGCCTTAGTCTCCTCTACTTAGTTCAAGGGTTTTCTTCTTTCAAATTCATCATTTTTACAAGAAATCAAAGAAAAACATGGAGTGAAGCACAAGGTGGTGAACTCACCTCAAGAACCCGATGAAGAAGGCGAGGAATCAGTAGGAAAATGGCTTTGAATCATTTAGGGAACCTATTGGGCTCAAAGGAAGCGTTGGTAGAAGGCTTTGGCTCATTCTGACTATCTCTCTGAGTGATTGAAAATTGAAAATGACAAGTGAGAATGGACTATCTATAGAAATTCCCTCATTAAATGTGCCTCATAAAGGCAAGTACGGTGAGTCCAAAGGTTGGTAAGCTGCAAATTTGAAAATGATCACAAGCACACTAGGATACGACGGTCAAGTGGCAATCAGGAAAAATCCATTTGATAGTTCGGTGACAAATGGTCGGCAATGAGCACTCCAGGTTCAGATGGTTGGAAAGCCGGTGGGGAAAGGTCGTTTTAAAAGTTAGCCATATGGGAAATAGAAAACACCTCAATGGGTCCCGAAGGATGGAAATTTTTCAAAGGAAGGTTGTTTAAAATAGTCGTGAGGTAATGGAAATTGGAGAGGGGTGACTTGACAAGGCGGACCCAATGGGCCTCATGGACGCTAGCTGCAAAATGCTAAGGAAAACAGCCAGTGAGATTCTGCAAGGACTTAGGAATTTGAAAATTTGAGGGGTAGAAACATGGTCAACTCAAAATGGATTCCCTAAATCTCATTGACCATTTTGAACACCAAACAAGGGGCACACAAAATGAGGCGACAACCAAAAGCAACTCAATAGGGCAAAGGAAAGAGAGGGTCCCCATTCTGGATGAGGTGTGTGTGTTGGAGGCACAACACCTGACTCATTGGAGGACCTGGATGTGGTACCAAGGGAAGTTGTGACACTAGGTTCATAATAGGTGTATGGTTAGTCAAAGCCTGATTAAGTGCTTGAATTTGTCCTGGGTGAGCAGTTTTTCCTAGAGATGGAAAAGGTCCTGACAAATGTTGCCTCAGATCTATGCTAACCTTGACTACATCTGTATAAGCACCAAGTAAGCTATTTAGAGGATTATTTCTTCATTTAAGGAAGGTGGCAATGAGATTGTCAAGGGCTTCATAGTAAACTTCCATGGGAGTAGCATCATCTACAACATAAGGAGCTTGCAGCCTAGTATATGGAGGATGAAATCTATGATTGAAGGACCCCAGATAGGCTCATTGACTTCCCTCTTAACCTTAGTAAACTATAGATATAGCTAATTGGCACTAATGGGAATTTTGAACTTCTTCATAAAATAATTTTCTAGTTCAATCCAATTATGAATGGATCCAGCAGGCAGATGGTTATACCAGTAAAAAGAATCTTCTCCTAGGGAAGATGGAAAGAGTCTGCATGCAACATCTTCATGATTGATTCCCCTATCCCTAAGGCAAGTCTAGAAAATCCTAATGTGCTCCTCTACGGTCCTATTAGGTTCATTGACATGAAACTTGGAGTAGAAATGTTTACGATTTTTGGGCATGACATTATAGTTGTTAAAGAGCAATGGTGAAGGGTTGTTTTCCAAGAAATCCATTGGTGGAGGTGGAGGTGGTAGAGGTTGATTAACAGTTGGTTGGGGTTGTTGAATGGGATTGGCCTCAGAATCAAATGATGAAGAGCTTGATGAGGGTGAGGATGATGGAGAAGATGGAAATGGTGGAGCAGATGAAGATTCTCCCACCAATCTAGCCCTTCTTGACTTGGTAGGGGATTTTAACTCTTGAAAATATTCCTCCCCTAGTGTAGATTTGGTTCGTCTTTGAAATCTCTAAGGAGAAATTACAAATAGAAAATGGTCTAGCTTGCTTATTTAGGCCCTCCTTCTAGGGACAATCTATTGATGGTGGTTTTTGTACAGCAATAACTCAGACATAACGCAAGTATCCTATCTCTCTTGAAAGGTAAACTCTATCAAAAAGCCTCAAGAGATAATCCCAAGGTCTCTAATGTGAGGTCTTGACTATGCAAAAACAACTATGATAATGTGAAAATGATGGTAATCACAAGGGGCCTTACAAAAAAAATGTTGGAAACTTTAGAATCATCAAATCTTGCAATGCAATGATGCTTTCAATCCTAGAACTAACCCAGATTTCAAAAGAAATAGCAAAAGATAAAGGGTTTAGAGAGATTTCTAATACTAAGCTAACTTCTAAGACCAATTTTGCAAAAGATCTAATATCCAAAGTGGACCAATCCTTCAAAACCAATTCCTACTTAACCCAGATTAAACCTGCAATCTCACAGAAACAATGCAATCTTCTAAGGAAATAAAGATTTTTAGATCATAGAGCATTCACACAAATTAACCTTATTTTGCAATTGAAATGAATAAATACCCACATTTGAACTTAGCATAGAAATTCAAGGCCCAAGCTAACTTTACACAACTTACAATCAACAAGTTGCTAAAAGTATGGACCAAGGATTGCTCAAACACTTCAAATCTCAAATCATTAACACAATTACATCACATCTAAATCTAAACTCTAACATGCAATCACAATCTCAAAGCAATTTCTCAAAGATCTGAATAAACAAGAACCATGCAAAGTGAATAACATAAGAAATAACACCAAAGAACAATGTCTTTACTTATATTAAATCACCCAAGTTTGCAACAATTCAAGTATCCACAATGTTTCAGCACTTGCTCTTAGAAAATACTAACTCCTAGCTCAGTTCTCACTATTCCAACTATGTTTAACACTTACAAATGAAGTTGGAGCCTCAATTTATAGAAAATTAACATTAGGTCGGCCCAACAGGTCAGCCTAGAGATTTTTTAAAACAAAATAAAATTACATTAAATGCTTGTAAACTAACTCCAAGTTGGCCTGGATCTTTCTAGAAACATTCCACTTGATGGCACAAAATTTAAGGTTTTCCTCTCTGGCAAAAAAGTTACATGACTGGCACATGTCTCTAGATAGATGGAGGTTGGCTATCTTCTCCTTCTTTATTGGATTCTAATTTGTTAGCCAACTCTTTGACTTTCTCCAAAATCTCTTTCACATCTTCTAGATCTTGAATTGGAATAAATTTAATTCTTGTGTTGTGAGTCTTGTATTCTTCTAAATACTAGGGCATCATTTTATTCCACTCAACCTGTAACTCATGATATTTATCCAATTTTGAGATATATAGTTGCATCCTCCAGATTATCTTTGGTGATTGGAGCACTATCAGAAGGAGCATATATCTCATGCCACCATGACTGTAATCTATTAATATTCATATTTTGGCCAATCCTTCTCCTAGTCATTATCTCTAGAAAGCGAATACAATTATTATATATCTCCTTCATTTTTCCTTGTAACTCCATTATCTTCTTTAAGGCCTTAGTAAGGATTTATTTTCTATAATTCTATACTTCTATCCACTCCTGTGCAATTTTTTAGGCAGCTTAGAGTAATGTGGTTTAGGATTCAATATCCAGGAGTTATGAACATGATTTCCAAAGCTCTATTGGGATCTTCATCATAAAACTTTATGGCTTCCCCAGTATTAATCTCCTCAATAAGCTTGTGATGTGAGGAAATATTGAATACCCTTGCAATGGATTCTTCAGTAAGAATTTTCATGACTCTTCCTTGTGGCCCAATTACAATCCTTATTTGAGAGTCATAATGCTTGGCACATTCTAGAATCAGTTCTAGGAAAAGTTGTGTTGGAGGGAATCCCGCTACTTGAGCCAACCCAGTCTGAGTGAGAACCTGAGCCAACTGAGTTGGTGCATCTCCATACATCCCCTGTTGAAAGTCATCATAGTCTACATGTCCCATGTTTTTGTTTGCAATCTTTGACCAAGCAAATGTAATCTTGGATTTTGTCCATATGCCCTTGAAGTTGTACTTCATCCTCTCTACTCTTCTTCTTACCTCCTCTTGTACTAAAGTAGCCTTTGACTTAGATGCTTTGTCCAGGCTCAATTTTTCCTACATCTATTAGAGAAGACTAAAATCACCAAAATGAAAGTAACAATATAGCACATTATACTAATTTCATGAAGCACCGTTGTATGCAATGATAATGTAATTAAATCAAAATGATAATATAAACTCCAATGGTAATGCAAGGCAAATAGTTCATTACAGAGGATTACATCAACAGACTATGTAAAAAGATGTAAATGAAACTCACTCAAGTCAACCAATATTCCATGAAATTATTATATTACCCCATTATGCAAACTTTTTTACCACTAGTATTTGAGATTTTGAAACAAAATGGAAAAGGTCAGGGAATCTGAGCTAGCTTAGACTCCCTGGTTGGAGTAGAGCTTGGGTAATCCGAAGGCTCGAATTCCCTAGACTTGGCCCATTGAGCGCATTTTAGCTTGCAATCGTCTAATATTTTCAATAATAATGGACTTTTGAGATAATCCAACACACACAAGCATTAAACACCTTGAAATCATTGCACAAATTGTTTAAAATCAAGATTGAATTCATTTCATGCACTGGGAGTTCAAAGGTCATGAGGCTCAGGTACTTCAAGGGGTCTCAGATTACCCGAGTGAACTAAATTTCAGGTAATCCAAGCTAGCTCAAAATTACCGAACGAAGGAAAGGTTCAAAATTCGCTAAGCATTTGTACTTTGAGTTTAATATTTTGATCACTGGAAGGATTTAGAAAATTCAAAGGATCTCAAATTTTCTAAGCGAATTAAGGCTCGGATAATCTAAGCTTCCTCAAATTTTCTAAGTTTTCTCTTTTTGCTCATGTTGGAAAATCTCTAAGTGTTTGAGGCATTTCATGATCTCTATGAAGGTTGAATTCGTGTTTATTTATTCAAAGCTTTAAATCATGGATTTCACATTAAAATCCTTTAACCCCTTTTTGTTTGATTTCTCATCTTGTTCATCGTGTTTCAATTCCCACTTAGTTTATCAAAACTAGGGTTCTATAATACTAGGGCTTCAAACCAATTCCTCAACAGGGTGACACTCCTAGATCCCATCATCAGTCACTAAGACACACCATAAGGGTATAGATCTCAAATATTTTCAACAAATTAATCTATTCAAGTCCATTCAAACTCGAGCCCTCATCTAACCTTTTAAAATAAACCTTAAGAACTCAAACTGAAACAAGACAAAATAAAATCCCCACAACTCAATGGTTATCATATTCCATAAAGAATTGACAACAAAGCACAAAATAGATCAACACCAGCCAAGAAATATCAAAACCCTACCTTAGAATAGCACACGATGAAAGAAGATGTAATGGAAGTCGCCCAAGAATCCCATAATGACCATGCAGAGAACACAATCCTCCTAGTGAAGCTTGATCAGAATGTACATTGGGAATGACTCTCCCCTCAAACTCAACCACGCATAAGGTGAAATGACTCAAATGACGCCCCAAACGTCTCTTATAATCTCCTTTTAGTTGTTTGGACTCATTAAAGTAGGGCAATAAATGCACAAGAGTACGTTTCAATGACCTGGGAATACGAAGGGAGCTTGGACCCAATAAATCCAAGGTAGCTTAGATTTTCTGGCCAAATCAAGGTTTGGGTAATCTGAGCTACCTCAAAATTACTGAACCTGCTCCAGACTTAACCAATATTGCCCCCGAATCAAAAAATTTCAAGCAAGGGTCAGCCTCCAAGAGTTAAACTGACATCATGGTGCTACAATATGGCATCTCAAGTGTTGATTGATCATTAAGTGCCTGGGTGATATGAGACCAACACTGAGAGACCTATCCCTTAAGGGGAAAAGGTCAAGACCCTAAGGCAAACCACCAAACCAAACAAGCAAGAGAGGGTCCTCACCTCCAATGGGGCATGTGTGTGAAAATTGCACAACAATATGGTTGAGTTAGAATCCCATTCCAAGGCATGACTTTCCCCATAGCCACCTATGTGTGTGTGAGTGCATTACAACCATGAGTGTATTTTTCTCACCTTTTGGGCCTTCTCACTTGGTGGACAGCCATGATTTTAGTGCCTTAGAGTGAGTACATGTGTTTTCTGGAGAAACAACCTAGATCTGATCCACAACGGGATGAACAAACAATCGAAGCTTTATTTGACTCTCTTTTCCTTCTCCTTCTCTCTTTTTCATTATTTTTCATCATGTTTATGTGTGATCCTTTGTGCTAATGTTTGGTTTGCCATGGGATCTTGATCCTGGGGACTTGATCACCCCTCTTGATTTTTGTTGTCTCATCTTACCAGCATGGGTGCATTTTTATCCCTCTTGATATGCATGTTTGGTACTTTAGTGTGAGTTTGAAACAAGTTCATCCTCTCACTAAAGTGGAGGCTAAATGTGTTGCAAAAAAATGTATCTTTGGACATTTTTATGCTCATTTGGGTCTTTCTTATGCACATTGGCCTAGTTTTGCCTAGATTTAATGTTGTAATGTGGTCAACACATTCACATTAGGTCTTGGACCCTTGTGAATCATTAAGAATTCTATGATGTCTTGTAAAAGTGTTGTGAAGTGTTGCAACCCCTTTTAATATAATTCACTTAAATAAACCCTTTTTTATCACTTACCAAGCCTCATTTCAAAGTGTTGTAAAGTTTTGTAACAAACTTTCACGCATTTCTAAGCTTGTCATCAATAATTTGACCCTTTCTGATCTAGGTGGATCTAGAATACCTAAAAATTTCATAGTCTCATAATTCATCCAAATCAACATCATTAGATAGAGCTCATTGAAATGGTCTTGACGCAACTTGAACGGGCTCAAAAGGAGTCTGTATGCAAAAGTTATGTGTGGTCAAAGGTCTGGTCAAATAGGTGAATCAGGGATTCAAAAAGGAAAAAAATTGATCATCTAAAATTGAGGAAAAAATGATTCCAGGTCGTAGTGCTCATCGCATGCTGATTCTAGAACTATATTCGGTTTCGAAAACGGAGCCCGTATGTGAAAGTTATAGCTGGTCAAAGGTTGGTCAAAAATTTGACTCTGGTTGACTTTGATGACATCAGCATGGTGATGTGGCAGGTGGTGATGTGGAAAGAGTATATGACATGGAATAAATATGGATTAAACCATATTTGTTAAAGAAAAACATATGGTTTTAAAAAAAATTTAAAAAAGAGGAATTGGTGGGATTTTATCCCTTAAAATCCTCTTGCCTTCCCCATAAAACAAGGAGAGAAACAAAGCCCGTAAACTTATAATTCAACAAATTAACCCCTTTAACCACCTTTCTCATATTTCAACGAATTATGATATTTTAAGGAGCTTAAAATAATTGGTTAAATATTTTTTATGATTTAAAAGGGGGTTTAGAATATTTCAAGGATTATCTTGTAAGGCTCAAATTATAAGAGCCATTATTTTTAAAAAGGGGTTAGGATTACTTTAACGGATTTTGAAATATTTTTGCAAATAAGGGAGATTTGCAAAATTACTGTTGTAATTAGGAGATATGGGTATATTTGCAAAATAATATGGTTTTTTCCCATATTAGCAAATAAATTTGTATAAAAGGGGGTCTTATTTTCTTGTAAAGGTAGTAGAATTTTCTTGGAGAAAATTGTGACAGGGAGAATTAGTGAAGTTCATTTTGGAGAAATAATTCTTTGGATGAGAATATTGTAAGCACGAAGTCCTTTTGAGTGTCTTCAAGTGTTGAGAGGAGATTGTGAGAAATTTTATGTAGGTTTTGGAGATTAGATATTGTAACAAGGCAATTTGATTGCTTGGCAACATTAATAAATCGGTCCTACTTGAGAAGCGGACCTGGAGACGTAGTCTTGATTGGAAGAACTCTGTTATCAACCTGTGTGTCATGATCCTTCTATTTCTCTGTCTCATTCTTCTCTCTTCTATCTCAATTTCTCTCTAGTTCAATTCAGTTTATTTTTGAATAATTGATTTTAAAGTGTACCTTATTGTAATTTCAATGGTTAAAAAGAATAATCACACAATTCTATATTAGATCAGGAAATTACTATAATTAGATTTAATTTACAAGTTAATTTTGTAAACTCTAATTACGGATCACTTTATTATGTTTAAATGACCCCTTAATACACTTACAATCCCTACTTAAGTCTATTTTTTAGAATAATCCCGTTAAACATCATTAAATACACTTTAATTCCTGACACCCATTAAAATTTCCTTGGTGGGACCAAGTCACCACTACGGGAAACTTAGTCCCACTTTGCACAAAAATCAAAATTATTTCAAAATTTTGGCAAGATATTATTTTGTAGACCTTGAGTTTGGTCTATGATGTGGTATTTTTGAGAAATTTTGTATAATAAAGTATAAATAAAGGATTTTCCTCTCATTTTCACCCCCAATTCACATGCATATATTCTTTCACCCATTCACTTAATCATTCTCAAGCATTCTAGGCATTATTAAGTCTACATTCATTGGAGGTTCTACTTGCATATCTTCATATTTCTACATCAAGGGTTTGGTGAGTTGTAGCATTGCATGTTGTTCATTCATCATTATCTTTCCATTTCATTTCATTTTCAATGGTTTGATTACCAAACCGAGGTTTGACCAAGGCAAACCCTTATTCACTAACCCTTAACCCTTTTTCCCCTCCTTGCATGTGTGTTTTGCAGGTCTTGTATGCAGATTTGTCAAAGAGCAATGTTTTAAAAGGTGTCGCCATTTCATCAAAGTCTTTCAAATTCAACATATCCCTAAAAGAAGCTTGGAGATCACCTATAGTTCGAAATCTACAGATTTAGATCTGAACACTTGTCAAAAACCAAAGTGTAGATTGAGAGCTACAGATTGCATCTTTGAAATTCCTAAAAGTTGAAGGTGGACTAAGTCGCCATCATTGGTGAATTAGTCCCACTATCAGGCCTTAAAAGTGTTTTCTACATTTCTGGATACCCTTTTGGCTTAAACCTGTTCTAGCATAATCTCCCCAAAACAGGACTAAGTTGCCCAGCTTGGCATAAGTGTCGCAGGTGGCTTCAACAGAAAATTTTGCAGGATTTTAGAGCCTCTCTACATCACATTCTAGTTTCCTAGTGTACCTCTCTAATCTCATTCATTTCTGTTATAATTTGTTTGCATTCTTAGGTCATTTTGCATATCAAAAATGTTGTGTTTTCAAACATCTTGCATTTCATTAGTTTTGCATTAATAATTCATCACTTTTATCAATTCTTTGCATTTATGGCATTCCATTTAGGAATATTTCAGTCATATTAGCATTAGTATTGAGTGAACCCCCAAGTTTTTGTGGGTTACCTTTCTCCTTTTAGGTGATAAACCCTAGAAGTGCAAGAGAGTGCTTACCTACAAAAATTTGTGGTTCAGTATCTATCATATTCTAAGCAAAAGAGCAAGCGTTTGTAAGTTCCTATATCTTTTACAATCTCATTTTTTGCATTATTTATTCATTTTCTTAGATTATTTGATGGAAGTGGAATCTATGTCTATTGCCAAGGTTTATGTCTATCATACTTGAAGCGAACAAAACAGCACTTGTAAGTTATTTTATCCTTTACACTATCATTTTATACTTTTTACATCTCTTCATTTTATGATTTCTTGCCTATTGTTTCTTGCTCTCTGCATTTTATGGCTTAATCTATATTCCTCCCTATCTTTGAATGCTTTTATGAGTTATTCTTTGTTGTTGAATCAAATTATTAAAGGCTTAACACCATGATTCATTAATGTCAACTTCTTTGTTGCCCACAACTAAGAATTGAACTAATATTTTCTCTCCACACATGCATGCCAACTACACTTGAATCTATCAAACTCACATTTCATCAACTAATAATGTTTTTTTGTTGTTACAAATATTTCATGGCTTTGTAATTTTATTTGATATAGTCTTCTACTTGCACCAAGTGTTTATGTCAATGTCTCACGTTCTAACAAGGACATTTACCATTCGTTAGTGTTTGGTTTTCATTTATTGTCATTGGACTCAATCGCAGTTGTCATTATTGAATTTTGGTGTCAATTTTTAAGACTGACAAGCAAAGAATTATTTTCTATAACAAACACTTCATCAATATACTCATTCTTTAACTCAACAAGAGAGACTGACCCATAAATGCACTCAAAAATAGCAAATATTAGGCATTAAACCATAAAATGCAAAGATGCAAAAAACTATAAAATAACAATGTAAAAGATATAGGAACTTACAAATGCCTTGTTTTCCAATTCCAAAATGCTAGACATAAACCCTCTCAGAAGGCACCAATTTCACCCTCATCAAACAATCTGAGCAAATGAGTAGACAACACAAAAATGAAAGTGTAAAAGATACATGAACTTACAAAAACCAACTTTGTGGCTTCAAACACGGTAGATGTAAACCCTCTCAATAGACACAAATTTCAGCCTCATCGATCAACCTGAGCAAATGAACAAACAATGCAAATAGTAATTTGCTCGACAAACTTAAAACTTCACACCATAAGACACTAATGACGCCTGCACTTTAGTCTACCCACAATAAATGAAAATTTGCAAATAGTAAATGCAAATGTACTGCTTAAACTGCCATGAACACCAAAAATAGTGGGTGCCAAGACACAACTATACCAAAAATTCCATGAAATATTTCCAATAGCAAAGTTTGTTACAATAATTAATTAAATTAAAAAATGATAAAATGACAAAAATACTAGCAACCAATGAGAAAATTGCAAAAAAAATCAATAACTTTCTTTTAAAAAATTATTCCCCAAAACATCAACATAGTGATATACATATTTTGCAAGCATAATTTCTAATGCACCATTTTAATGGGCAGCATTCTACCGAAATGAAAATTTGCAAATAGTAAATTCAAATGTACTGCTTAATATTAAAAATATTTCATGACTTGCTAATGTTCTTCTGCACCCACTGTTGCTATGCACACATAGCATTCTAATAATGACCTTATGCATATATAATCCATCATTTTTATTTATTGTCAATAGACTGTAATGAAACTGCCATTAATAGAGTATGCTATAAAGTTGAATGATTTGCAGTGTCTATTCATTTGCTTAGATTGGCTCACAAGGATGACATATGTGTCTATTCACACAGTCTATATCCATCGTACTTCAAAATGGGGGGAATTGGAAAGAGGTTGATCTGCTTTGCTTTCCTTCCTAGACAAGTTTTCAACCAGAATAAAGACCTTTGATGGAGATAAATTATTTCACAGAGAGCATTCCATGTACCAGTAACTACCCTGTTGTGTGTGGTAACTCGATCCTTGCGTTGAAAGCAACTATTATTGAGCCTAATTGTTAATGTCTGTTCTCCCCTCTATCTTGTTGTTTGAATTCACTCCAAATGTGTCCCTCCACATGTAATAATTGTGATCTCCATTCAATTTCCCATTGTCTTATGTCGATAGATGCAGAATAAATGATTTACTTCTCTCATTTTTCACATTCTCATTTGCTCAACTAGTTTACATCTATCATATTAAAAGTGATAAGGGAGAGGTTTCTAAGTTCCTATATCTTTTACACTATTATTTTTGTGTTGTTTATTCACTTGCCTCGATTGTTTGATGAGAGAGAAATTTCTGCCTATTGATAGGGTTATGTTTATCATGTTGGAAGAAAAGAAAGAGTTGGTTGTAATTTCCTATTTCTATGAAATTTGTGTCTGTTGAGAGGGTTTATATCTATGATTTTCAAGCCAAAAAGGAGGCATTTTTAAGTTCCTATATCTTTTACATACTCATTTTTCAGGTTGTTTATTCTTTTGCTCATAAAGATTGATGAGGATGAAATTTGTGTCTGCTAGCAGGCATTATTTCTATCGGATTGGAAACAAGAAACAATACTTTATAGTGTCATTTTTTTAGTTTTTTCCATCTCTGCATTTTGTCAGTTAACATCTACTATTTGTTGTTCTCTGCATTTTATGGTTTAATGTTTATTGTTCGTTGTCCTCTGCATTTTATGTGTTCATTTCTATTCTTCCCTGTATGTTGATAGGGTTTATATATATCCACCTCAAATCTAAACAAAATTAGTCTATGTTTATTTTTTAATAGTTTCAACTTATAGAGCTATTGGTGATGGATTGTATGCCCTTAGTAATAATATTTTTGTTTCTGAAGTTGCAATGGTGATAATTTGTTCAATTTGTGATTGCATTAAAATACTTGGATTTGTA
The DNA here is from genome assembly GCA_007258455.2 of Sequoia sempervirens. Lineage (NCBI taxonomy): Eukaryota > Viridiplantae > Streptophyta > Pinopsida > Cupressales > Cupressaceae > Sequoia > Sequoia sempervirens. Next base: position 82,176 of record VDFB02321693.1, read on the forward strand.
ATCTCTCTTATGTGATTTCATTTTTTTGCTATATTTCAAGAATGATTATCACATCATCTCTGATAATATGGAAGGGATTAATGTGCTTTACTGGAAGTGAATCACTGATTGTTTTTGTTCTTTCTAGAAGCATGGAACCTATATTTAAAAGAGTGAGTTTTAAATCTAAAAAGTCTCAAATGGGAATTTTTTCAGTTAACATCTATTGTTTGTTGTTCTTTGCATTTTATGGTTTAATTTCTACTATTTGTTGTCCTTTGCATTTTTTGTGTTCATGTCTATTATTTATTGTCCACTTCTTTTAACTATATCTTGCATGAACTAAGTACTACTTTTAATTTCTTGATGCAGTTACCCAAACCAATGAAGTTTGAAAGATAACTCGCTTGGCACTCATTGATATCCATGCTACTATGATCACAATGAAATTACCATTTCTGCATACATCAGATTCACTGATTCAATGTACATAAAACTATTTGAAATTCTATAAATTACAAATTTCATAATTCATTATAATGTATCAAATATCACATATTTTATTTGGAGAACTCAATCAATGATATTTATCTTGGTTTAGATAAAACTTATTGAACAATACTTATCTCACCACATATATGTTCAAATATTTTTCAATAATGGTTATTCATACAATGTTTATTTGACTTCATCTTATTTCAGTACAGCATCACATTATCTTATACCCATTTATCATTTATCTGATCTCTTTGCTTAAGCACTTTTCATTATGTCATGATAATCATATTTCTTTGTCTTTGTCTCTCTATTCACGTATCTTGTCCATCTCCACACTCTACCTTATATGCTTATTGAATATATGGTCAATGACACTAAAAAAACTTTAACAGTCAAGTTTTTCTATCCATTCAAACATGTAATTAAAGCATAAAAATTTATTCACAACATATGAACAACAAGTATATGTGCAAAAAATCTTGTAACAAAAAACACCATCAAAAACTCCCAACCTTGCATCAATCAAAGTAAAAAACTACATCAATATAATATGCTTATAATTTTTTCTAGCACTAATGTACCACTTTAATTAAACATGTAATTAAATATTAAAGATTAATGACATGATGGAGAAGTGAACATAACTAATTTTCATTTCGTGGCTTTACAATACATATATCAAATCCAAAGTTTTGGAAAACACCATTTGGCAGCTAATACAAACAAAAGGAATGTGCTTGACTCCATTTTTCATCATCAAGCTTTGTTTATTGATGTGACAAGATTCAACAAACATAAGCTAACATTCATGCAAATTTTTGGACAATGTTTTTCATAATACATTTCAACATGCTTTAAATTGACTCCTACTATTTAGATAGTGATTTTTGATAATAAATTTTGGTGAACATTAATATTCGAAAGCCAATCTTCAAGCACATAACTTTGGATGCTTGACTCAAATTATTAATTTAAAAAATAAAATAAAAAATTGAATTATGAAAAATAAAATTGTAATTATGTATATATATGTATATACTATTTGTATATACATCTATATGCATGTGTATTATGGATAATATAGATATATATAGTGGATATAGATATATATATATATATATATATATATATCTATTATCTATAAATGCATTATAGTTGTATATGTATGCATGTATTATATGTATGCATGTATTCATGCATATGTATATATATGTATATAGATGTATCTATATACATACATCTATATATATGTGCATGTGATTACTATATATATATATACATCCACACACACACACACACTATATATATATGTGTGTGTGTGTGTGTGTGTGTGTGTGTGTGTGTGTGTGTGAATATATACATACGCATACATATATATATAGAAATGGTCATGATCAACATCCTAGATTACAAAGTAACTCCTCTTACACATCTTTGCATATCATAGATCGTGTCATACCAATCAAAATGGATAGTTTCTCAAATCTATGCACTCCATGGGAATATTTAATTGGAAGGATGTTCTATAACTACTCCAAGTATTTCAAAGAATAGATAATGTACACATCTCACGATGTTTAAAGATCATAAATTTTTTGTCATCTACATGGTTGAATATGAGTAATCAAGACATAAAACTTACAAGATGAATCATACACCTAATCGTAAGATTCTCCCACTTAACATTAATATTGCAAAGACAAATTGGAAATGATCAATCAAGCTCTACAAGATGAAAGATGCATAGCCTAGATCTACACCAACAAAACTTATATCTAATCATTCGCTTATGTTATGGAAAAAGTGATAATGAGCATCTTATTCCCACCACGATGGTACACTAGATTATGTGTCTTTTCCTTCTCCTTGCTTTCGTATTCAAATTTGGATTCAAATGTTGACAATATTTTGAATTGCCACTAATATGCCCAACTACTCTATTCTAACCTGTTTGTTTGAAATCCACCAATATCCTCTTTATAATATGTAAACATGTATGTATGTATGTATGTATGCATGTATATATATATATATGTGTGTGTGTGTGTGTATGTACATACATACATGTGTATATATATGTGTGTATATATAAATTTATACACATGCATGTATGCCATTACACATCCATACTATATACATATATGTATGTGCTTATATACATACAAATATATACATACATACATACATACATACATACATACACACATACATACATACATACATATATATATTCTCGAAGGCTTGTCTTTAATCACATAACTTTGGATGGTCAATTAAAATTATTAATTTAAAAAAATTTAAAAAAAAAATAAAATTATGAAAATAAAATTGTAATTATGTATATATCTATATATTATCTATATATGCATCTATATGCATCTATACTATGGATAATATAGATATACATAAAGTGCATATAGATATATACATCTATTATCTATAAATGCACTGTAGATGTATATGTTTGCATGTATATGTACATACGGACGCATATATATGTATCAATATATATGTCTTTGACATTACATATATACATACACATACATTTATATATATAGAAATGCTCATGATCAACATCCTAGATTACAAAGTAACTCCTCTTACACGTCTTTATATATCATGGATGTATGCACTCCATGGGAGTATTTAATTGGAACAATGTTCCATAACTACTCCAAGTATTTCAAAGAATAGATAATGTCCACATCTCATAATGTTCGAAGAACATAAATGGTTTGTCATCTACATGCTTAAATATGAGTAATCAAGACATAAATCTTACAAGACGAATCATACACCTAATCCTGAGATTCTCCCACTTAGCATTCACATTGCGAAGACAAATTGAAAATGATCAATCAAGCTCTACAAAACGAAAGGTGTGTAGCCTAGATCTACACCAACAAAATTTATATCTAATTGGCTTATGTTATAGAAAAAAGTGACAATAAACATCTTATTCCTAGCACCATGATACATTAAGTTGTCTTTCTTTGCTCCTTGCTTTCGCATTCAAATGTTCACAATATTTTGCATTGCCACTAATATGCCCAACCATCTCTCATGCGATTTGCCTATTGTAACCTATTTGTTTGAAATCCACCAATGTCTTTTCTTTATAATATGCAACATGTATCTATGTATATATCAATGTATGTGTCTATGTATATATATGTATGTATATATATGTACATACATATGTATGTTTATATATGTCTATATATATGTATGTATATATATATATATAAATTTATACACGTGTATGCCATTACACATCCATACTATATGCATAGTAGTATGTGTTTATATACATACATACATACATACATATACAAATATATACACATTATAGCACTTCACTAAAGATTATAGATTTTATGCCATAATTTATATTTGCTGACTTTATTTCCCCTATGAGAAACTTTAATTCTTGTTAATAGATAGTATGCATTCAATTCATTTGAAGAATGTAAAATACATTCAATTTTATATTTTAAAATTCTCACTACTATACTACATTTATCCCTCCTATACCTTCCACAAATCTAAGGTGCGATTGCTAGTTTATATAAACTCAACTTTCGAACCTACATATTGTTTGTCAGTGCAAAAACAGAATTGAAACTATAACCATTTATACGAATCACGAGTTAAAAACCACCCGTTTCTGAGTAAAGTTAAAAAGGCAAAATTCAAAAAACGCTACCTAGGAAAAGAGTGTTTCATAGATCTGTTTGGACACGGCACGAGCAAAGCATCAGCGTACTACAGACGGTGACACAACGCCATGCGTATGGTTGTTATGCTTCCTGAGCATTACTCGCCTCTTTCAGCTTCTCGCTTGTCTGTCCACTCCCATCTTTTAGCTTTGCTGTTGTTTGAACAGTGCCATTGTTGTTCCCCATCTCAACCTGAGACAAACCCGAAGTTTCGTGCTCATGCCCAATGTGAAAGAACGCCACAATCTCTTCCAGGGTTTTACCTTTAGTCTCCGGCACAAGGAAATAGATAAACATCGCGCACAGACCCGAAACACCGGCGAACAAAAAGAAAGTCCCGGGTACGGTAATCGCCTTTGTCACACTGAGGAAGCTCATCGAGATCACGCCGCTCATGGTTCTGTTCACCCCAACGCCAAGGCTGGACGCCTTGGCCCGAAGGCGGAGGGGAAATATCTCCGACCCGAGCACCCAGTTCACGGGGCCCATTCCGATGGAGAAAAATGCTACGTTCCCGCAAGCCGCGATGACGGCTAAATACCCGGCGCATTTCCTATGAACTGCAAAGCCATTGCCAATATTAGCAAAGAAATTGTGGATCCGATTGCACTCGTTAGCAGCAGGGGTCTTCGCCCAACTCGATCGACCAAAAAAGCCGCCACAACAACAAATCCGGCCTTGGCGAAGCCCACGGCCATGGTGGCCCCGAGGACAGCGCCCTGGCTTTTCATCCCCGCAGCCTTGAACGTAGTGGGGCTGTAGTACACCGTAGCGTCGATTCCCGCCGCCTGCTGAAAGAACTGAACGCCCAGCGCGATAATCAGCATCCGTCTCACAGGCGCCGTCGGCCGAAATATCTCTCGCCACGTTCCCTCACCCGACGCTTGCACGCTCCCGCTGCCGCCGTTTTTCATTTTTTGGCTCGCGTACGCAATGCCTTCCGCAATCTGATCTAGCCTTTGGTACGCCTCTGCCCGGGACTCGGAGGTCCGGAGCAGCACTTTCAAGGCATCGTCGTTGCGATTCTTCATGACCAGCCATCGCGGACTCTCCGGCATGGCGAGTACGCTGACGCCTAGGAAAATGGGCGGCAGGACGCCTAATCCGAGCATCACCCTCCAGTTGATATGGTCCGGCAAGCCTTTGAGGGCATAGTTTGAGATGTATCCGATAAAAATCCCCACGTTGATGAAAATCTCTGGAAAGCAAGTGAGCGCGCCTCGCATGGCGGCCGGGGCCACTTCCGCCGTGTAAACCGGCGCTATAAGCAGCGCATAGCCGACTCCTACTCCGCTGAGAAGTCTGCCCACCAGGAGCCAGGCGAAGGAAGGCGCCAAGGCCATCGCCACGGAGCCTAGAAAAAATATGAGCGCTGCAAGGGCCATTGTCCATCTTCGCCCCACGGCGTCCGAGGTTCTTCCAGCAAGGGCGGCGCCCAGTAGACATATCAAGTTCAGCGACCCAACCAGCATCTCCACCTCTACGTCATTCAAGCCCAGGTCTTAACGTATGAATATTACGGCACCGCTCATCACTCCCCCATCTGCAACACAGGATTGTTACCATCCATAATCAAAGTAGAGTTTTGAGGTGGTATACAGTATTTTTATGTTTTTAGTCTGTTTCAGTAATCTATATGATTTGGTTACTGATTTCGATAAGAACCCTTTGTCTTCATTCTTTTTAGTGGAGCAATTATAAGATATCCAAAGCAGTTTCATATCCAATGGATTCTCAAACAATTTTCAAAGGTCTAATAGCTTTAGAATATATATCTAACTGGATGATGCATACTAACTTTTAGTTAATATTTTTTTGATTTGATTGTCTAGATTTTTATTATTAACATTTCAAATCAAATTCTATGATCTATATCAAGATTGAAAGAGAAGAAAGAGAAATGAAAGAGTTTTAGCAGACCAAAATGACTAAATAGATGGAGGGAATTGTGACCCAAGAATCTAAAAGAATATTGATTAAAAATCGTTATAAACTGTAAAAATTTCATGATTTAACTGATGCAGAACATCTTTAACTCTACATATGAGAGCAGTAATCAAACCAGTTGTTTATACAAATCATATATTTGATGCCATACAAGTTGAGAAACCATACCATAGCCAAGCAAGATGGAGTTCATGGAAGCCAGCACTGCACATGCAATTACAATCTTGTTCATAGGTTTCTTCTTCCCATCGACTGAATCCTCCATGTCTAGTTCCTTTGGCTTAGAACTCAAATCCAAAGCTTCTGCCACCACCATTTTTTTCTCTCTTTTTGCACACACTATTCAGAAAGAAATTATAGCATATTCGGATCGGTCACCTCCAACTGCTAGCAACAAAACACCCAACACAAAATATGTTGAGACACTTACCTAAATCAATTGAGAACAGAAATGTCCAACCTTGTTAGTGGGTTTCTTTGATGAAATATCTTTGATGAAGACGGACAGAGACCTCTGAACCCATTGAGACATCTTTTACCAGACGTAGCGCAGATTTCACTACTACAATTCCAAAAGAAAAATGAAAATAGCTCTTGATTCACGAGAAGTCCTGATGTTTATCAGTTATATAAGAATCGTCGGCCATGCTAGTGTCCAATATAAGCAAAATGTCTTCTGTCCACAGGATTCACCAGATTTGCTCGAAAGTTATAGCATGGAGAGGGGAATTTTCTTAATACCTAGTCACTAAAGTCCATACAAATATGACAAGCTATGGAGACTATTTTTTAAAGGTATGGCAGTGATGTTTGTGGACTTAACTCACTCTATGCTGCCTCTGATAGGCCCACGAAATTGAACTCTTCGTAAAATGATAAAAGGATAAGGGAACAAAGAAAAGCAAATGACAACTCTTTAAAGAAATATGTCCATACGTACTTAAAAACTTAGGAAAAACTGAGGAAAGCTGAACTCAAAAATGACCAATTATTCCAGAAAACAATCAGTCATACGGGCCAAGATAGATAGGCACTCAAATCATCTTAGTGGAACTGATAATTATGGAATAAATGTAGTGAAGGTGCATTACTAAGGAAGTATGACTAAGGATTTATTTATAAAACACTATAAGAGGTCTGGTCAAAGTTTATGAGCCATGTAATTAATGATAAGAGATTTTTTTTCCCAGATTATCAATGGTGGTGACAAATTTGAGCTCATTTTGGACTCGAACAGGAAATCGTGGGTTCCCTTTGCTGAAACTATATGTGGAATCTCATGCTACCAACTCATGACCTAACAAAAATACAAACAATTTAATCCCTGCCATGCTTGTACATTAGCACAATATCGGTGCATCTTGATATGTACGTGTCTATAAGAGACATGCCAGTTTACTACTTAACATAAATGAATTGTTTTACCATTGTCATACATATAGATAATTAGTCCATAGGCTTTTTAATGTCAAAAAATATTATTTTTAGTGATTAGAGTTGCCATGTTTTATGAGAAAAACATATTCTTCTTAATAAAGTAATGCAAACCTACTCCATTCTAGTTAGGATAGTTTAGTGTTTTCAATATGACATTTATTGATGTATGAAAATGAGGCGAGTTGATTTTTTTATTAATGTAGAATAAAAGTACACCTACTTTTCTTGCATGTTTAAAGTTGTAAGGATGAAAAGTAATATGTTACATGTGTTGTATATTTGGAAGTCCTAGTAAATATTGTAGTTCACACTTAGGGTAGTTAAAAGTTGAGTTGGATACATTTACTTAAATGATTATTAGAATTGTTTAATAAATTGATTCATTGAGATGTGGGACTTTAATTTATTTGTAAATATATTTTAATTTGCAAAGTCAAGTTTGATTTTTAAGCATATTATTTTTGGGAGGTTGTTTTGTTTCATTTAATTTTATAGTTGAATTAGGTTGTTTAATTTGATTATAAATATAATTCTAAGGTTTGTAAAATGGATGATGATGATGATGATGATGATGATGGAGTGTGTATATATTGTCAAGATTGCTCTAGGAAATTGGTAGTTGTCAAGGATGATTTGGATTTTCTTTCACTAATTTCTATAACTGTTGTTGATCACCCTTCTACACTTGACCAATCCAATCAAGCTTTCAATTTTTCACGTACTTCAAAAATAATCTCAAGCTTGTGTAGTAGTTAATGATAAGTCAAAATTGTATTACACATTCTTATATATAGTCGGTTACAAGTTACTAAGTAATTACATCATAGATTTTAGGGTTTCTAATAATGTAGTGCCTCAAATTTGGCTTCTATCTTGGGATAATATTTGACCAAACCCTTGGAAAAAATTTATTTCATGGAGTTGAAACAAGTGCTTTTAATTTGAAAAAATAAAGATTCTCAAATAGTTCTTGATATTCGTCCACAAAAGAGACTCAAGCACACTATTTTTTAAGTTGATATTCTAGCTAGTTATGACATTCTCTTAAGAAAAATATTTTCAAAGATGGGAAATGAAATAAAAATGGACTAGTCTCATGCCATAATCCCTTTTAAATGTAAAAAATTTCATCTCAAACCAAAACCAAAAGCTAAATACAAAATGCTCAAGTCAAAAAATGAAAGAGTTGATATTCTTTAAGAAGAGATGGGTCTCAATACTTACATGCTAATGAATGAAGAAGAGAGATATGTACCCAAAATAACTTATCCAAATATTTCAACAAAAGTATGAACCATGGAACTTGATGAAACTTTTGTACCTAAGAGTTTTTGAAATTGTATATTTTCATAAAGATAATGAAGAATGCATTTTGTTTTTATATCCTAAATGTGGCGTGAGTTATTATTACATATTTCTTGTATGTTAAATTGGTAATCTCTTTGTGTAGTTGTGGAATCCATTGGTCATCTATATGTGATTGATGAAACATGGTCATACCTTGGTATCTTGGTTGGAAAGTTCTAAGATAACTTATTTCCTCGTATGTTGAAATTTATTATCTTTCTTTCATCATCATTACATGTCAAAACATATTTTGTAATAACCCCCCTTTCATAATTTGTCATGTGCTATGAAATCTTAGTTGGTATTCATATGTCTACCATCAAGTTTCCATTATTCATTTTCCTTTAGCTTTTCCTTTTCTCCTTTATATACTTTTAGGTTAAAAGTACACAAAATATTAAAAGAACTCATCATACAAGAGAGTTTCCCCTCTCAAATGTAGAGGAAGATCATTGTTCTATAATGATCTCTCTAACTGTTGGAAAAACCATGATTTCTCTTCGAGAAAACATGGCCATTCTTAGAGATAAAAATATAGTGACAAATCTATTTACCAATAAGGTCAAATGAAGTGTTCAACTTCCCCAATCATTGGACACCATTGATAAGTGTTCAAGGAGAAGGTAGGGAGGAGTGAAATCACCTTCCTAACACCCTTTATTCCTACCCTAAGAGAGAAAATATTTTTTAAAAAAGATACAACACTTTTTGGATTTTACAAGACCTCACAAGATGTTGCAATAGAGCCCTAAATGACATGATGATTTAGGAATGGGCTCTTAAAATAGGAGGATAACATGGCAGGATCACAACACTATCCAAGACTACTCCAAAGCATATTATTTTTAAACCAAATTGAAACATTCCTACATTCATTTTAAGCCCAAATGAAATGTTCCTAAGTTCATTTTATCTAAAACATTGCATAAGCATAAGCATTAATAATGTGATCATGCTTGGTTCCAACACCAAGTCACGTAACTAAGATTACCTTCACTAACTAGTATCATTGATTGCAATCCATCTCAGAAAAGAGATCCAAGGTAAGATATAATATTACAATTACATTAAAAAAGACTCAAATGTCCTTTCCATAACAATTTGCATCAATGAATCAAATGAAGGAAAACATGAAATAAACATGAGAGCCTTTTCCAAATGGAATTTTTCCACCATAATTCTTCAATCCCCAATGGTGGTTTCCATGCCACCCAACCTCATGGAATCAAAAGATACGCTCCCATTATGCTAGGAGATAGTCACATGGGCCACAAGCACAATACTCATGCTAAGCACATTGGGAGATGGCTTACACACATGTCATACACAAAGTATATACTCAACATACACACCATATATAAAACACTCATTCAATATCACAAGAGAGATCAATCATATGTAGGATTAAATATATAATTCCATATTGTACATAAGCATAAATGACATATCACAAAACCATCACTAGGAAAACTCACCAATGTCACATCACAAAGATCCACATTGAGAAAACCCACCAATGTCATACAAAAATATCATCATTTGGAAAAATCAAGAATGACATAACATAAGAATTCCTCATTGGGAAAACTCACCAATAATATAATCAACAACATGTGTTGGCATGAGGTTTGTCACTGATGTCAAAAGTTGAAGTTTAGTTGCTCTTGTTGTGATGTCATCTCATGCTTGATTCAAGGTATTTCATTATTGATGTTGTTTGTCTTGATATTGTCAAAGGTAAATGTGTTGGTAATACAAAGAGGGTGTTGCAATGAATTTCCTTATGGTGTTGCTTCATGGTGTTTGATAATGTTGATGATAGTGTTGACAGTTCATTGTTGCTTCTAGGCAGACAAAGACATTTTTCAAAGGTGTTGATACAAAGTTGTTGCTATATTTCAAGGTGTTAATTTGATACCTAATGGTGTGGCTCTTTTCATGGCAATTTGATATGTGAGAGGTATTTGAAATTCAATCAGAGTGATGCAAAAGTGGTATTGATAGATACTTGTCATGAGTTGATAGCCTTGAAGGCATGGGATTCATACAAAGCTCATAGTCAAAGGTTCAAAAACCCTAAAAGCATCAAAGATTATCTTTCTTGGAAAATTTAAGAGGCATACTATTCTACATCAAAGGTTGTAATATATATTGATTTACAGTATTCTAAGCTCAATAATTAGTGGTTCAAGTTTATTGAAAAGGTTAGGGTTTATCCATTATTGATACCTTGTTTCTAAAACCCTAAATAGAAGCTTTTTGTGCAAACAACTTGTTACTTTTTGTTATATTTTTTATTGACCGCTGATAGAAAATTAAAGTCATTTAAGTAACTTTGTTAATGGTTTTAAACCATTCATCAATCGGCCCCTACTTTTAGGCTAACTAGCCAAGCAAGTTATAAACTTTTCTTATATCATTTGAATGAAGATCGAAGGCCATGATTTAAAGTTGATAGTGGCGGGAGTTCAAAATCAAAGGCTTGTATTTAAATCTAATGAACAGTTATTTCCCAAAGTGCTTCCTTTGACGAGAGTCCAGCAGTCATTTATTTTAGTTTTGTTTTGTAATTGGTTGAATATGAATAGTTTTGTGATTACATTGTTGGTTCCAATCTGAAGGAGGAAAGGTTTCTAGTTTTGTAAATCCTTTTGTATTCCAACTATCAAGTGTATGGTTTTGAAGATGATATGGATTTGTTTTGGATAGAATGGAATGTATGTTTTGTGATTGAAAAGATGATGATAGGGTAGATATAATAGCTTTTCTTTCTACAATTCAAGATTATGCTATTTTATATCAAAGCACATGATGATAGTAAGAAAGATTACAGAGCTGTGTTTTTTTTCCAAAATGGTGTTAAAATGCTTTGAAAATCTATGGTGAATCTTTGATAGTGCTGTGGTTTGAATTGAAACAGAGTAACCCTCTAAATTCCATTCATTTTCCTTTTGAAGATTGTCAGTAAGACATGGAGTTTTGCTAGTGAGGCATGGTATTTGTCAGTGAGACATAAGGATTTTCTAGTGAGACTTGGTTATTTGCTAGTGAGGCTTGATTAATTGCTAGTGAGGCTTGTTGTATTTCTAGTGAGGCATGCAATATGTAATCAACAAGTTTTTAGCCAGTGTGCTTTAATAAAAAAAAAAATCAAAGTAGTTTTTCACCCTTTTAGGGTTTTCCACTCGTAAAACCTTTGTTTTGTTTCCTCTTCATGGTATGTCACATTGTGCTTGGTTGATCATCTTTGATTCAAATGTTATGTTTTGATTTGCATATCTTTATGATTTTCATAACGCATTTGAAATATCTGAGTCTTTGAATAGTCAAGTGTGTTAGATTTTAAAATGGGTTTTATTTGACCATTGATTCACCCCCCTCTTAGTGATCCTATACTCAAACAACATTCACATGGAAGGGAATACATCATCTTTTAGATGCTAAGTTAAAACTACACAAGGATTAGATACTAGAGAGTGAGAGAGTAAGAGTTGGTATAGAATACTCTACACCATGTAAGATTTGGCTAAAGATTATAACCACCCAAGATCTAGGAACTTCATGAAATCAAAAGAGAGATCATTTGTGAAAGAATAATAGTATTCAATAAAAGGATACAAATGATAGAAATTGTTCTATCAATAATGTCAATCAATATTAATATACACATAAGACCACCTGGTTATATAGCCAAGGTGAGACTTAGGATTAAATAGGATTATGACAAATGTCTTAATCCTATGACATGTGACAACTTATCATAACTACCTAGGAATCAATTATTTTAAATATCAAAAGATAAGATAAGATCTAATGATAACTAACACTTTCTAAAAAGATTATAGGTACTAGGACCTAAGTAAACTTAACATGTAAATAGTGCCTAGTAATGATTAGATAGGTAAAACACCTATTTACACCAACATCCCCCCTTAAGTGTAACTTAGGGAGTAGTTGATTATTATTCAAATGAAACAAGGATGGGTCCTAGCTATGAGGCCATATTAGGTACCCATGTATAAATGCAAATGCAATCTCTCACAAATGGAGAAAAGGAGAAAACCCAATGGGACAAAACTCCTCCCCAAAAGAGAGATGAAATACAAAATACTCTCAATGGTGCATGAGAAGGACAAAACCCCATTAAAGGAAAAATATGGACACCATAAAAGAGAAGAAGAGAGACTATACATCCCCCCTCAATGTTGAGTCTCTTACAATGATGGTAGAAACTCGATATTAAATGCAGAAGATGATCCAAAAGCGTCGAACAATGTTCCTCCCCTTAGGAAGAAACAAAACCAAGATGGTATGTAGGATGTATTCCCATTCCTAAAAGGAATATGTGGGAAGAAGGATGATGTGTGAGGTCTCTAAAGGATTCTCAATTGTCTCCATGTCAATGTTGAAAGTTTCCATTCTCCAAATAAGCATTCTGGGCCACACTATTGAAGAAGATAATCCAAAATCTCCTAGAAATGATTATAGAACACAATACAAAGACAAGGATACCTCCTCTAAAGATAAAGAAGCCTCCTCCAAATTTTATCCAAAAGAATCCACACTCACATCAAACTACAAAGGATGATCATATAGATAATGAACAAGAGGGTCAGAGTGTTCCCTCATAACAACTAAAGAAGGATCATCTCCATCAAAGAGAATATGAACATTGAAATCAATTGTGTCTCCCAAATCTAAAATGTGGGAGTTACAAAATAAACCAGCAATTTCTATCAAGTACTCATCCCAAGTAGCCATCTTTGGAAGATGATGTACGTCTTGCTATACTAAATCACAAGGAGCCAAAAAAGTGGTAAAACAAGCATCCTCAGGTACAATAGTAGATGAAGGAGATAGAATCTTAATACATGTCACTAGATCCTCAATAGATGAAACAATACCAAGATTCAAATGACCATACTAAATCTCCTCAAAAGCATCCACACTAGATGCCTCAATGTGAACATCTACCGAATCAATAGTAGGAGAAAAATATGTGTAGACCCAAGATTGGTGATCAACCTCCCTAACTACAAATATTGAATTATGATAGAATCTTGTGTGAACTGAATGCTCTTGCCTACTCCAACATTTTTGATATCATAAATAGAAAGGATATTGGTTGATAATGAAGGCACACAAAGAACATCATTGAATGCTCCATCATCCATGTCAATGGATTCCTTCCCAAAAACATGCATATATGTGTTGTTACCCATCAGGATGTGTGGTGATGAACAAGTCTCAAATAAAGAGAACATACTCTTTGATGAATCCATGTGATGTGAGGCTCTTGAATCAAGTATCTACCTCTCTGATTCAAAATCTACAACTACAGCAAGTGCTTTCCCCTTTATTTTATAAAAATTTGAAGAAGAAGAAGATGAACCCTTTGATGAAGAAGAAAAAGAATTGATTTGAGCCTTCCTAAGAAGATGCTTCAACTCATCATTTTGTTTTGAATATGTTAGTTAATAGATTTGTCACTTTGATTTATACTCTATTTTCCCTGAATAGTGACAGCCTAACCAACAGTTGAGTCACTTGCAATGGTTATTGCAAGTGCTCTCTACTTATTTTACAAGGCATAGCTACCTTCAATAGATATGCAATGAATAACTACTGGGATATGCCTTTGACCAAAAGGAAAAAAGGTAACTAACAACTGTGCATAACCATGACATAGATGTGGTGAATTAATTTTAGAATGAAGCAAATGTAGGTAAATGATACACAGTTTATATCTCACATCCACCGACAATATCAGATTGAATAAGAATGATCATATTTCCCTCTCAGATTCAGCCACATACAACAGAAATGTATTGAAGACAAACTACAGACTAACATAAGAAAATTGCAATCAAGAAAAACATTTACAGAAACAAAGTTCTAAAAACACTTATCATTTCTTCAATAAAACAAAGATCCAAGTCTTTGTGGTGTTCCCTGTACATAGACTGAGTTCAGTAAAAAATACAACTGATTACAAATAGAAAATGCAATTTTTGCTCCTCCCCTATTTCACAGAACAGCCAGAAAAAAGCTCCTTTACAATGAGAAAAACCAAATTTATAATCCCCTCCCGATGAGACTTTTCGGTTTTCCAAAATTTATTTTTGATAAGAAAATAAAATCCTCTTTTTCCATCTTTTTGAGAGTAACTGTTTCTTGAAGATAAATTTCCTCTTTCTTTTCCGTAATTGTCCCTTAGAGCTTTTGTGTTCCCTTTTTGAAATATTTTGACCTTTCAATAGTGACATTTGATCCTTTTGTGACCTTTCATTTCTTGATTTTGTTCATGTTAGCAAAGTGGCCCCACTTTCACATGTTTATGCAATTTTACCATATGTAATTTTTCATTTTGCAATTAAACTTTAATTTGTGCTATAATTCACAGTAATTATTCACTTGTTAATATCACCTAATGTTCTGGTATATAATAGTTGAACTTCTAGGTCTTCTTCGAGTTTGGAATTTAAGTTTCTTCAACAGATGTAGTACTCTAGCAAGTCTTCAACAAACACTTGGAGGAAAATACATCTCACCATTTGGAAACTTTCATCCTTTCCATAGCTATACATCACCAAGGAATACACTATTATAGAGTTCTTAAATTGCTTTCCAGGTAATGGAACCACTATAACTTAGTTCCCATTCACCATCTATGATGCCTTAGTAGTGACTATGAAATTTGTGTCAATACCTGCCAACATCTCTAAGCAAACCATGAATAACTACAAATATATGTACAGAGACACCTCCAATAACCTAAAACTGCTCATTCCTCCATCATTCCTCAATACTCACTCCACTCCACCTTATCTCTAGAATACCAGAGTGGGCAATGATTGCTGAAGAAAATTTCTACTGACCCCAAAGCCCAATGCAAGACCTAACCTAATAGATTGATAGGATCAAATACCTTGAATTCAAGAAGTTCAAGCATAAAGTAAATTGACCTCCACCCTTAGCAATGTGTCTTGAAGCCAAACAAAATATCCTCTGTCACTGATCCATAGATCCATCCAAGCTCTTTTCCACATTCACTTTTATCTTCATAACCACAACTGATGACATGAATAGCTTTTTCAATAGTTCAACAAGATTTGCAATGTGTGGAACACCACCATTGTCCATTAGAGTGGATTAAATAAAGGTAGATGACTATCCAAAAACTCTTCTCAAAATCTACCTATGACATCAACAATGCTTTGTCTTCATCAAATCCATCAAGTCCTTCCTAAATCTTGGGAATTTCTCCTTTATATGGCATGGTAATGAAGAATTTTGTCAAACAATATCATGGCCTTGTTAATGCATCCACATTATGCAGCAACATCCATTAATGAAATTATAAATTTAATTGAAATTTCTATTTCATTTCACTCTGATGGGCACAAAATGGGAGGGAGCTGACAAGGCAGCAAAATATGATTTTACACCTCTGCAATACATACCGATTGATAAATATATCCCTCCTATAGATGTTACTAGACACTGATAGCTTCAATCTTTAGTTGTTATTATTCTATCTCAAACACTTCTATCATGACAGCTACACATACTTTGTTTAGTGGCTCCTTTGTATGATTCCCATACACTTAGCCTTTTACAAATCACGAGCAGTCATAATTTCCAATAGAATTAAGGTGCAACTATGTTGTTATCATAGTAAAGTAATGGCTTGGCTACACTTTCTTTCACAACTTTTAATCCAACAAATTAAATATCAGCATCAATTTTTCCAAATGAAAACACTTTCTATGTAGCTTCTTTATCCCGAAAGTTGACCAGGTTACTTGGATTTCCAAGAACTCCATAAGAAAATTCACGAGTTCAAGGGTCATTTCGCATTTTCAAGAATCTTCACCGTCAATGTCTTCACCGTGTGGCCTCGGAAATGTTGGAAAAGTTGATGGAGTATGGTTTTATACCTATCAATTTCATTCGCCTGAGAGTTTTTAAAGCTTTGAAATAAATCCATTTTGTGCATATCCTACAATTATTGCATTACATGTTGCCACATGCTTTCTGAAATTTTTTATCAATCATTTGAATTAGAACCAAAGGAGGCTCCAGGAATATTCCGCTAATGAATCAGAAACCATTCACATTTATTGCAATTCATGAGACCATTTTTTTTACTGAAACGGCCTGGAAAACTGTTCATGGCCTTTATGTACATTGTCAGGGAGTTAGAGTTATTGAGAACTTTATAACCATACACATCAGGCACTTTAGGAGTTATTAAACTCATGAGTCACCCAACAACGAGTTAGGGAAATGTGTAACTTGCTAACTTGAAGTCGTGCCCTTTTGGAGTTCTATAACTTGGAAACTTCCTGACAACAAAGAGAGTCGAGAATAAGTGAAGTTTCATAACTAAGAAATATCTCTTCATCACAAGAAGTTCAACACAATCAAGTGAACCGGCAGCTACTACTAGTGGCATTATCATCCGTATTTCACTGACTGTCATACTTCAAGGAACGTCTTTCTGTAAGAACTTATGAAAAGCAACAATAGGATAAAGAGACTAAACATAGCATAAAAGAGAGACAAAATGAGAGAATATGATGATTGTATTCTCAATATGCATAAAGATGCTCATGAAGATAGACAATGAAGATGGACTATTACAAGCATGTACAAGGCTTTCTTATAAAGGTAAGCTAGGACACAATGAAGGGACATGAATGAGACAAGTGTCGCAATCATGTGTGTGGTAGGTAGAAAGAAATAATAGATAATTCCATGAAAGGTGGATAACCCACCAAAGGTGGAATTATCATGCCACGAAAGGTGGAGATAAAAAGGTGATAACTAGATCACACCACAAAGAGTGGAATTTCTCCTACACACACTTCCCTAAGTGTCCAACTCATATCTCTCAATGTATGCACAAACCTAGATGCAAGATGCAAATAACTAGGTGTCACAAGTGCAACCTATAATGATATGCATTCCCTAAGTAAGCTTAAGTAAAGTGTAATAAGTAAAATACTTATTTACACCTACACTTTCCAAATTCTTATTTTCCGCAAGCAAAGGAGGATGTTGATGAAGCTTTAGGAAGTACCATCGTTATATTTAAATGCCACCATTAACATGAGAGCAAGAGGAACGCTATCACCAGCAACCAAATATTGTCGCTGACCAAGCTTTTATAGCTACACCCATCCCTGAAAATTCAATATGCTAGGATGATCTTTGTTGGTGCTAGCTCAACCTTCTATTTAGTGTGCAAATAAAGGATGAAGTCATGATAATAAGACATTCAATTTCTTTGTGCATTCAATTGAAATCAAAGAGCATTATGCATATTTAATTTAGAGTTCAACTTTTCTCAACAATTTGAAACCCAATCACAATCATAAGGAGTTTCTACCAGGTGGGAGTAATTAGGAATAAGAAAATCTTCCAGCATGGCCCGATCCAGCTGCATGCCTGAATCACTGAGGTTGTCTTCAAAACACTAAAGTTATAGCATCTTCAATTATGTTTGTTCGAAAGGACAGAACGGCTATTCAAGGGGTAGGTTCAACATTCCAAATACAATTTCCAACCTCTTAGTATGATGGTAGAGGCATAACACTTTTATCTTCTCCATATCAATCACCAAATGCTTTGGATCCGGAAAATACCCGCTACCTTCATCTCTCAAGACAATTCTCACACTTTGTACAGATCTCCTGTGTCTTATGATCATGGCACCGACTAAAAGATGTCATTTATTTGAAGCATTTTATGGAGCGATTCATGACTTTCATGAGGTGTTGTATTCTTCTCTAGGGATGTCGGTCAAAATAAAGGTTCCATAACCTTTGAAACCCCCGACATCAAAGGAGTCAAAGAGTCGAAAGAAATAAGAACTTAATCACCTCGAAGTTGGGGAAAATGATAACTTACGAACCTTGAAGTCGCGCCACTTTGAAGTTTTGTAACTTGTGAGACGTCTAACACAAACGGGCCCACATCAAACATTAATTTTAGCATCAATAAAGTTATCCCATTGATGAAATCGGACTTTAAAATGAGAGAAAAATAAATCTATTTCCCATAACAATATCATTATTCATTTTTTGTCCTTGAAAATAATATTAGACTTCATAAAGTCATAAATATCCTAAAGGCCCTTTGAAAACACACTCTCAGTTGATGAAGAAAACTCCATATTTTTCTCATAATGGCTCTGATTTGCATGGAATTTGGATAGTATGAAGATTTGGGCTCCCCGAGCAAAACCCAGAAAGTGTTTAACCTCCAACAACTCAAAACCCAGATTTTTGCTCCATTTATAAATTACAGACTGAGAAATGTGAAGCTATAGATCTTCCAAGCAGTAAGACATATTGACTCAAAAACAGGGTAGTTTGGGTGGAATAAGGCTAGGATTGTGCACATAAAAGGAATTTGCATCATCTTTAATAAATTTTTGAAAATAATCATTTTTTCTGGATTTAGCAGGCTCAAGGGCATATACAAGAATGCACAAAAATTGAAAAATAAATAAATTTCAAATTTCAGGGTAACATAATAACATTGATTTTCATCATGCCCTAATTTCTTGCAATATGCACATGTATGCTTCTCCTTCTTAGATGATTCCCCTTTAGAGGGAAAGGATTCAGATTGTGGCTCAAGCTTTTTTTCTTCTTTTGATTCTTATCAAGATAAATCTTGATTATTTCTATACCTTAAACTCACTAACCAACAATGCTTGTGACTTGGAAGACTTGATTAGACCCATATTAGTTAGCTTAGCTTCCTCTTGAATTGGGAGATTTGTAAAGTCATAAAACTTAGGATCAACATATGATGCTCCCATAGAAATTTGATGGGTATCAAAGCCAAAAAAAAACACTGAATACTCAAGACCAAGCTTGGATAACACATTAAGAATTAATTGTAAATCCTCTTTATCAATATTACAATCTTTCAATTATGTTCTTAGTTGCTTAACTTTTGAGATGTAGTCTTGGATGTGGTCAAAATATTTAGGATCAAGATTCATCAAATCATTATCAATCTAATATCCTCTAATCTTATTTGTTTTACCATAAAATTTCTCAAAAGTCTCCCAAGACTCTTTAGGTGTTTTGCATGATTTGATGTGAAATTGTAAATTAAATGAGACTGATGAACATATTTGCATCTAGGTGTTTTCTCATGATCAAGATCCTATTTTTCCACTTCTTTAGCATCAATAGGTTTAGGAATGGTCTTCTTTAGATAACCTATTAAAACTTTTATCATGAGATCTAATACCATACCATTTTTCTTCATGTAGCATAATTGTATGGAGTTAGGAGTTCAATTTGAGATTTCCCCATTGTAAGAACACAAACCAAGAAAAAGAAAGAAATCAACCATTGCAAGATTACCCCCCAAATTACTCAATCAAGAAACCCCCTAGTAATATATGATTTATGGTTGTAGTATAGGAAAAATTATCCCTTTTTTCACACTTAATTTGGAAATAGTTAATAATAGAATGAGCTTAATTATGCCTTAATTTAGTGTTGTAGTATGTTTTTCATATTCACATTAAGTTCAAGGCCCTTTTAAATAAAATAGAATTAATTGTGCCTTATTTTTTATGTTGTAAGATGTACTTTTACACTTTCACACTAATCTAACACTTTATTAATTGATTGAGGTTAATTTACCTTAATTGGCCCCTTTATTTCAAATCCAAGCCTAATTAAATGCAATTTTCAAGGGATAAAACTCAACATTCATAAATGACATTACAAAACACTTAACTCTAGAATATGTGTGTCTTAGGTAAGTGACCTAGGACCCATTCACCATAGAATGGGTCCTCACTTAGACCTAGGACCCTAATTTTACATAATGTTTAACACTGACCAATGTGTGTCCTAGGTAAGTGGTCTAGGACCCATTCGCCCTATGGTGAATGGGACCTCACTTAGACCAAGGACCCCCCTTTAAAATATGTTTTTGGCAATATTTTAATGATTTCAAATCCATAATTCAATGTCATCTTATGATATTTGAATTTCGGGAATTAATCTTAAGATATGTATAAATACAAGGTTATTTCACTAAGTTTCATCCTAAGACTTTCAAACAATCAAGAATTTTTTACAAGAGAATTATATGAGCATTCAAGAGCATTTTCAAGGTATTTCAAGGGCGGATTTATAGAAGATTATTGCAAAAATCAAGATTCCTATCATCATGTCAAAGAATTATTGCATCATGCATGTTGTTTGAGCTAATATGGTGATGCAGCGTTCAAGATATATATGCAAGTATTCAAAGGCATTGTTTCAAGACAAGTTACATGATCAAGATCTACATCCATTAAATCCAATTCATGCTAGTTTCAAATTTTCATTCTAAGGTTCAAATACGGATTGGTGAGTTGTTACATATTATTTTTCATTCATTCATTCATTCCTGCTTTTCTATTTCATTTCAAGGTTTAACTGCCAAAATAGGGTTTGACCAAGGAAAACCCCCATTCACCTAACAAACAACATTTTTCTCTCTTTGATGTGTAATTGCAAATTTTAGGTGGAAGATCTATTGAAGAACAAAAATTGCAAAGTTGTCAAAGTTGTCAAAGTTGTCACCATTCTTACAATTTCATGGAAATTGACCTACAGGATTTATTTCCATCTCTCCAACAATGAAAATTGAGAATTTGGGAATGCAAACACAGGAGAACAAAACCCAAAAACATATTTTCAAAATCCCCAACTAGGATCATTCGCCATAGGGCGAATGAGTCCTCAATGAGCCTTGAAAAGCACTTTTTGTGAGAGGTATGCAAGATTTGTCCCTTCTAGATTCTCCCTAAAGTTTGCAGGTTCCATCAGATTTATGTTTAAGCTTCTAAATGCACTTTATATATCACAATATGGAGTTTATTTTCTATTTTTAATCTTTCTCCCCAAAGTGTTGTTTGACCTAGACACTCATCCTTGCATAAAAGGGAAATTTGAATATTCACTCATTGAGTTGACTCACCTAAGGGTTGTAATTCAATTTCATTGTGTGGATCTCATTTCCTAATGAAAATAGAAGAATAGGACCCATTTTCCCTCTTTGGATACACTTTTCCATTTTGGGAAATTCCACCATACCCTATTTTTCTATGTTTCATTTTGGTGAACCTGATGTTGTACAACATTCTAAAATTAGAGTTCCTTTAACCCTAGATCCATTTTTTGCAATAGATTGCATTATTTTCATTACATTTATGGTTCTTTATATTTTTCATTAGTTTTCATTGCATATAGGGGCTTAAATGTATTTTTGCATTGTTTAAATCTAAAAAAATTCAAAAATCTACATGCATATTACATTAATTTTGCATAGTGTTTACATATTAGTGTACTTTTCATCATTCATATTCAAAAATTAGATCAAAATTTCATTTCACATAGTGTCATATAGCTCATCATTTGTTATTATTTTTACTTGCATTTACATATCAAAGTCTAGAAAATTTTGTTACAAAAATACTAGTCTGAGATCCAAAATAGAAAACACATCTAATCGTGCTCAAAAAATGCATTTTTCAATTTTAAAAAAACCTTGTGTAGGGGCCCATTCACCACTAGTCAAATAAATCCATGGAGGCCTATAAAAACCAACTTTTCTGAGCTTTCTGGTGATTTTTGGCACTTCCTAGGGCTGTTGGTAACCTATACTATCAATTTGGAAAGTTTCAAAAAAAATTGTTTTATTCATTTAGGTCTAAACATCCATTTAATGTAGTCATTTTTAAAGCATTCCAAAACTTATTTCAATAAATTTAAAATCATCGGAACTATAGGACAATTGTTGACATTTTTGAAGCATTGCATAAGTTGGATAGATTACTTCTCATTTTTGCATAAATAAAAGCATTTTTCCTTATCAAACATTTGGTGTTCATGGAGTATCACATGACTTGTATGATTCTATTTTCCCTACTCATGAGCATAATCTAGGAAAACAAAATAAAACCTTTGACAAGCATGTTGGATACCCTCCTAATATTTATTGGATTTGTAAGAATGTCATAACACAAGACTAGGATGCAAGCATAGACAATCATGACAATCATAATTTTTCTTCTCCTGATACCTCTCCTATTAGTGATGAAGGTATCTTGGTGAAAGAAGATACAATCATTGAGAATCATGAAAGTATTTTTTTCCCTCTCCTTCTCCCCCTTGGGAAGTTGTGATGACACAAGAAGATGAGATCATTGACACTACTTTACCTAGTATCCATTCATCTCCCAACACCTCTCCTACTTGTGAGAATGCTTTAGTGAAAGAGGATGTGATCGTGGACAATCATGAAAATCACATTTGTGAAGAGGATATGTTGGTGTTAAGAGATCCAATGATTGAGAGTTATAACATTATTTCTCTCTTTCCTAATGTCCCTAACATTTGGAAAGGTCTATTTGAATGAAAGGATCCAATCATTGGTAAGCATGAAAATTATATTTGTTCTTCTCTTGATGCCTCCCCTATTTGTGATGAAGTTACTTTACAAAATCTAACCATGGAATGTGACGAACCTCTTGTTTTCTCCTCTCCTAAAATCTCTCCTACTAAGGTAGATATTATGGCACAAGAGAATGAGACCAAGTAGAGCAAAAGGATGAAATCATGGACAATCATAAAAATAAAATTTGGCCAAGTCTCCTAATATCTCTCCTATTTGTGATGAAGATATTTTGGTGTTAGAAGATCCAATTGATGAGTCATGAGAATCCTATTTGTCTCTCTTCCCCTAGGGAAAACCTTATTGAATAAGAGAACATGTCATCATTGATAAGCAATAAAATCCAACCATTGATAACTCCCTTGTGATGAAGTCATTTTAGAAGAACCAACCTTTGAATGTCATGAGCATCTAGTTTGTAGCTCTCTTAAAACCTATCCTGCTAGGGAAGATATCATGGTGCAAGAAAATGATAATATTAACACATGTCTTTCAAACAATAGTAATGAGGCTTCCTTAGATGAAGATGATGAAGTGAAATTGGACTCCCCTTCACTAAGAGATCATGAAAATAAGGACAATTCTTTTGATTTTATGCACATTAGATACCCCTTTAATCAATATCCTAAGCATAAACTTATCATTTATCTACCCTCACATCAACCTCAAGTTCAAAATGAACCTGTTCTTATCTTAGAACCACCTACAAGCCAACTTGATAATGATAATGTTTCACAACAACCGAGTTAAAATATTGTTGCTCATACATATAACACTAGGAACAATCTGCAACCAAGACAAACAACTCCAACATCCCTCCCATTACCTCAACCTATCTTGCCTAGTGCTCCTTGTTTGCCCTCGCATAATGGAAATGAGTATGATCTTGTTGAACAACTTTAAAATAATATTGATAAGATATCCTTATGGGATCTTATTCAAGCCTCGCTTCTAGTTATCGTAACATGCTTCAAAGTGCTTTACAAAAAGCTCCTACCCCTCCTAATGTGCAACCAAATGATGTGTCAGCCCAAATGCAAGCTATAACTCCAGCCAACTTAGACATTACTTTCCATCAAGATGAGTTACTTTTGTTAGAAGAGAAAAAACAAAATGAATCATTCATGATAATATCCCTTATCAATCAAATGGTGATAAAGAGAACCCTTGTTGAAAATGGCTTAGCCATTAACATGTGTAGTATAAACCTTTTGGAAAATATTAAAGTATACAAAAGCAAAATTCAACTTAACTCTTCATCTATTTATGGGTTTGATACCATAGGAAAACAACAACTTGGTGTGATTACATTACCTATTAAAGTTGGAAAGGTTACATTGAAAACTCCTATCCATGTTATGCCTCACAATATTTCATATAATCTTCTTTTAGGAAAGTTGTGGATTCATGCAATGAATGGGGTGCCTTCTACTCTTCATCATAAAATGAAGTATATCTACAACAACAAAGCATATACAATAAAAGTTGATCATGGGCCTTACAATTTTTTACAATTTGAAAAATACAAGGAAAATCCTTTGAAGACATTGACACCAACTACACAAGTGGAACTCGTGCAAGAGAAGCATATTGAAGAATTCACAAAGTTATTGGAAGATGATTGGGGTTCCTTATATTTCACACCTACATTCATGGGTGAGTACGAGATTACAACAAAAGAGTCTAAAAAGGGAAAAGAAAAAGTGATAATATCAACACAAAATTTGAAAGCATCCACTTCAACCACTTTAGAAGAAGAAGCAAATTACACAACAAACTTTGATGAAGTTGATTATGAGCAACCACCGAATCTGAAAGAAATGAAAAAGATATATGGAATAGGTTACGAACTTATGAAACAACTTGGTTATAATGGGAAAGGATGCGGTGCTAGACAACAAGGTATATGTGTCCCTATAGAACCTAACATGCAAGAAACAACTAATGGTCTTGGTTATTGTCCTTCAAAAAAAACAAAAACATCAAAAAAACCTTCACTCAATATCAACACTCTTACAAAAGATTCTTCCAAGACAAATTTAAGTTTGGTGCATCTTGAAGTGATAGATACTACATGTGGGAATATCTCATTAGATATGCAAAACCTTGATACTTCGACTACTCATTATAATCAATAACATTAGGCGTTGCTACTCCTTGTCATGTGGTAGTTGTAGTATCATAGTATATTCATTACCATGTATGAGGGCATAAATTTGGTTTTATGCAACAATATTTTTCTTTCTACAAGGAGAAACATACTGTCATCCATTTTTTGGTCATCCTTGTCCTATACTTAGTGGGGGAAAGGAGTTATATATCCTTGTCCTAGTTTCAGCATTTTTCATTGTCCCTTTAGCTAGTTTTCCACCTTCCATATACACTAATCAAGATTGGGATGCAGACGACCTACTATAGGTTGACTTGCATGTGCCTTACTAGTCTTTTGCATTGTTTTCTTTTTCATGTTTATTTATGTGATTGCATGTGCGTAATGTGATTCCTCAGACTATTCCATTTGATGTCTCTTTCTTCATGTGCATTCATCTATATGTATCTACATTCTTCTATATGTCATAAACATTTTATCTGTCTTTTCATTTGTCTTGTGTTTTCCTTTTGGGAATGATGCAAGGCATCGAGACATTTAGGTCTCTTCCATATTGACCTAAAATATTTTTCTTTGTTTTCGCTCTTTATGTGTCATTCTTCCAATTCTATGAGTATTTTGGGAATGATGACATTTATGAACTCTATAACAACATTGTAGCAAAGATATATTGACCCTGAATCCATAGATCCCTTATGTATTTTTGGGGGCAACCCCTCCTTCCTTTTTCATGGTATAGCTTTATTTTAGAGGCATAGGGCTTTCTGAGGAAGCTCTCATGTCTGAGGATTGAACATTGGCTACTTTGAAGCAATTGCTCATAGAAACGGTGTTAGCAACCGCTTTAAATTGGGGGATACATTGATAATTTCTTTCAACATTTTTCATGTTTCATGGTGTGATTTTCTTTTTTCTTGTGATGCATCCTTTTCTTGGTGGTATCATTGGGTTTGATGTCATCCAAGAGTGTGATATTTTTTAGCATACAAATTTCCTCTTAGTGGTGATGTGACAAACTGCATTCCCTAATTAAAGATATCACATTTCCACAATCCATATTGATTATTGCTAGACGACTTCTGGATTTGATTGTGTAAGAGTTTTTGCATTCCCTAAGTTGAAAAACTTTTACTCTTGACTCATCCTCTCTTGGAGACATTAGGCACGATGTTCCCTAAGAAGAAGACCTTGCACAAACTAAGCAAAATCCCTTTGAACAAAAACCTAGATATATATATATAATGTCCATAAGTGTTTGGCATAACACAGCTTGCTAACCTTGTGAAACTTGAACCCTAAATTCAAGGCCACCTAGCATAACACACCTTGCTTGCCTATGGATCCTTACCTTGTGGTGCCTTATTGAAGTTATCAAAGGGATAGCTTGGTATGGTTAGTACGATGAGAGTTGACATAGAGGCATGACTTTCTCATTATATAGTGAGAAGCTAACACAAAGGCATGACTTTCTCACTAAGCCACTTTATTGGGAGAATCACCTAGTGGACAACCTATATTTCCACTACCCTACAGTGAGCACAAAACAAAATTGATAGCTTAGATATGTTCTGCACAAGATCAAACTGTTTAGGCTTGATCTTACTGGTCTTTGATGTTGTATGGTTGTGTATCTTTGTCATTGTTATATGCATAAGTGTCGTGAATGTCTACTTTAGTGTGAGTTTGACATGGGTTCATACTCTCACTAAAGTGGGGGAAAAATTTAATGTAGGAAAAAGTATCCCTTTTTCACACTTAATTTGGAAATAGTTAATAATAAAATGAGCTTAATTATGCCTTAATTTAGTGTTGTAATATGTTTTTCATATTCACATTAAGTTTAGGGCCCTTTTAAATAAAATGGACTTAATCAAGTGCCTTATCTTTTATGTTGTAATATGTACCTTTACACTTTCACATTAATTTAGGACTTTATTAATTGATTGAGGTTAATTTTCCTTAATTGGCCCCTTTAATTTAAATCCAAGCCTAATTAAATGCAATTTTTGAGGGATAAAACTCGGTATTCATAAATTCCATTACACAACACTTAACTTTGGAAGATGTGTGCCCTAGGTAAGTGACCTAGGACCCATTTTCCATAGGGAAAATGGGTCCTCACTTAGATCTAGGACCCTAAATGTTTAACACTAACTTAAGTGGCCTAGGACCCATTCACCCTATGGAGAATGGATCCTCACTTAGACCTAGGACCCCCCTTTAAAATATGTTTTTGGAAATATTTTAATGATTTCAAATCTATAATTCAATTTCATCTTTTGATATTTGAATTTCAGGAATTAATCTTAAGATATGTATAAATGCAAGTTTATTTCACTAAGTTTCATCCTAAGACTTTCAAGCAATCAAGCAATTTTTACAAGAGAATTATAGGAGCATTCAAGACCATTTTCAAGGCATTTCAACCTTGGTAGATTTATAAAATATTATTGCAGCAATCAAGATTCCTATCATCATGTCAAAGATTTATTGCATCGTGCATGTTGTTTGAGCTAATATGGTGATGTAGTGTTCAAGATCTATGCAAGTATTCAAAGACATTGTTTCAAGACAAGTTTCATGGTCAAGATCTACATCCATTGAATTCAATTCATGCTAGTTTGTAGATTTGCATTCCAAGGTTCAAATAAGGTTTGGTGAGTTGTTACATATTGTTGTGCATTCATCATTTCTTCATGCTTTTCTATTTCATTTCAAGGTTTAATTACCAAAATGGGAGCAAACCCCCATTCACCTAACAAACAACATTTTTCTTTCTTTGATGTGTGATTGCAAATTTTAGGTGGAAGATCTATTGAAGAACAAAAATTGCAAAGTTGTCAAAGTTGTCACCATTCTTGCAATTTCACGAAAATTGACCTACAAGATTTTTTTAGCTCTCTAATAGTGAAAATTGAGAATTTGAGAGTGCAGACATAGGGGAACAAAACCCAAAAATATATTTTCAAGAGCCCTAGCTAGGACCCATTCGCCATAGGATGAATGAGTCCTCAGTGAGCCTTGAAAAGGCACTTTTTGTGAGAGGTATGCAAGATTTATCCCTTCCAAATTCTCCCTAAATTTTGTAGGTTCCATCAGTTTTATGTTTAAGCTTCTAAATGCACTTTATAGATCACAATTTGGAGTTTATTTGCTATTTTTAATCTTTCTCCCCAAAGTGTTGTTTGGCCTAGACCTATGTCCTTGCATAAAAGGGAAAATTGAAGATTCACTTATTGAGTTGACTCACCTAAGGGGTGTAAGTCAATTTCATTGTGTTCAAATCCCATTTCCTAATGAAAATAGAAGAATAGGACCCCTTTTCCCTCTTTGGATACACTTTTCCATTTTGGGAAATTCCACCATACCCTATTTTTCTATGTTTCTATGGCACTTTATACTTAGTGTAATTACAGGTGTCACTTGTCAAAAACAATGAAGTGGACTTGATCTTAGTGCTTATAGATGCCAAATTTTTCCACAAGCTCAAAGTAAAAATTTATAAAAGATGAGATCAATCTAATTACACCACTAGAAAGTACACAAAAAATTATGCGCTTGCAAAAAATTCACCCAAAAATCTTACTATATGAGCAAGAACAAAGCCTCGAAAGTTCTCAAAAAAAGAATGGCTTAACAACACCTATGAGAATCTCAAATTTATTGAAACAAATATAAACCAAAATCAAAAACTAATTGCACCAATGTGAAGAGCATGAAATTCTACCCAAAATCAAAAAAACAAAACGTTGAAAGAATCTCAAATTTATTGAAACAAATATAAACCAAAATCAAAAACTAATTGCACCAATGTGAAGAGCATGAAATTCTACCCAAAATCAAAAAAACAAAACGTTGAAAAAGGAGACTACATGACCAAGTTATGGGTATTTGAAAATGGCCCCCCAAAACCAAAATGCAAATGAAAGGGGGGGGGAACCATTAATCTTTGCTGAAGTAGTGCTAACATCAACCATGCATGTGGCTAAATTTGATGGCTTATTACATGTCACATCGGAATAAACCCTTTCTGGCCAGAATATGCCTAGTCAGAATATGTTGCTAGAATATTCTTTAAAAGTCAAAATCTTGGCAAAATATTTTTTTAGTGACAAAATATTCTTCAAATTCATTGGTGGGAGGTGGAAGGAATCTATGGTGATATCAAAGGAATATTTGATTTTGAGGCCACCGATTTTTTTAAAAAAGATTGTTGATTCTTTTTAAAATAGCATCAGGGTTTAAATGGAGACCTAGTCGCTACTAGGCCCACCATAGCCAATCTAAAGGCACTGCATGGCATCCTTTTGGGTCTATGGCTTGTACCTGTGTAGGAAGGTACTCTTTGTAGTACTTTGCTTACGCAAGGTACAATAATTTTTTTTGAGAAAATTATATATATTTATATAATAATAAAAAATTAAATAAGACCGGGAATAAAAAAATTAGACTGTACCCAAAAATTATGGTAACCATATGATCTAATGGGGGAAAAAAATTCCTAGGGCCTAAGGCAAAAAAAATTTATTTTGACAAATTGATAGTTGACCTTGGGATTTTTGGGCCTCTTGGATGTGATGGTAGGGTCAGATTTGACCCAAAGTGCTCCAAAATTATAGCTACCTTCTAGATTTGGCAACCATTCTTTAGCTTCAAACCCTCATAGATCTAGTCTCATATATCTATTTTGGATGAAATAAAAGGAAAAACTAACTTTCTCAAACCTCTTGAACTCAATGGTGAGCTCAAATTTGCACCAGCAAGCTCCTATTTGAACTTGCAATACAAAGCCCCAAAGAGGAAACCTAGAATTTGGTATTTATTTTAAGATTTTCTAATTCTTCATATCATCATTCAATGTAAGAGAAGAGCATACTCAAATTTTCAAGATCTACCAAGATTTAAAACCTAGATCTCTCAATAAAGATTGATAAGAAGCAATCCCACAAGTTTTGATACCATGTAAGAGTTGGTATAGAATACTATACACCATGCAATATTTGGTTGAATATTATAGCCACCCAAGATCTAGAAACATCATGAAAGCATAATAGAGATCAGCTATGAAAGAATAATGTGTTGGAACATGTTTATCATTATGCCAAAAGATCAACCTGTTAACACCTAATACAAATGCCAGAGATAAACGGATCCAAGGAGGTGGTTAGTCCATGTCTTGAATCTGAAGGGAGATGTTGGTAATTAGTCCAACAATCCTCCCCTTAGAATCACCTGATGGGATTCGAACCAGTGACCACGACTTCGATACCATTTGTTGGAACACATTTTTCATTGTACCAAAAGATCAACCTGTTAATACCCAATACAAACACCAAAGATAAATGGATCCATGGGAGGAAATTAGTCCATGTCCTGAATCCAAAGGGAAATGCCAATGATTAGTCCAACATAATGCTATTATATAAAAGGATACAAATGATAGCAATTATTCTATCAATAATATCAATCAATATTAATATACACATGAGACCACCTAGTTATATAGCTAAGGTGAGACATATCATTAAAAAATATTATGACAATTGTCTTAATCCTATGACATGTGACAGCTTATCATAACTACCTAGGAATCAAGTATTAAATGTCAAAAGATAATATAAGATCTAATGACAACTAACACCTTCTAGAAAGATTCCTTCCTAGAACCTAAGTAAACTTAACATGTAAATAGGACTTACTAATGGCTAGATAGGTAAAACACCTATTTACACCAAGAAAGAGATGGAGTGTCATCATGGATACTTATGTGGGGCTCAACATGGAACTAAGTACCCTCTCATACAAACAAGGATACTTGACTTTACAAATCTTATACTTCTTGAGTGGATTTTCTTCCTTTATCATCTTGAGCTTGTATGAGAACTCAAGGTATGAGAGGGGCATCTATAATTTTGGTTAATTAATTACCCATGTATTTCATTAGTTTTCACTTGTTAATAAAATTCCCCACACCATGATTTCCTATGCACTACTCTGGGTGGGGTTCACATTGGGAGCCACTCGCATAGCCCTCTCTAATACCTACACCCTAAGCTCGCCACATCCTCCAACAAATGTAGCACAAAAAATAATACAACAATTACATAGCATAAAAATATTATCTCTGAAACCAGAAAACACAATCTCAAAAACATCCTTATGAAAATCCATTAATGGGACTCCAATTCACCAAAAACCAAGCATTCAATTTCACTTGGAGAATTTCAATATTATAGAATTAATTACAAAGGAAAAACCATAAAATTTTCAATTCCACCATTGAAGAAAAGCTTAAAAATTTAAATTTCAAATTTCTAAAAATACCCTTTGGCTCTAAATATGCTCAACAACACACTTTTAAGGTCAAATTCACATTTCTATGATTTTAGGAATTTTTTCCAAAATGAGGGCACAAATGGGAATTTTTTAAAAAATTACAAAATAAATTATATCTACATAAATTGAAGAATTTAAAATGCATTAGGGGGATTTTATGTTTCCCTAGAGATTGTTGGTGTAAATAGGTTATTTACCTATCTAGTTAATTATTGGGTCCTATTTACATTTTAAGTCCACTTAGGTCCTAGGCATATTTCTAGAAGTCTTAATTGTCTAGATAAGATCTTATCATATCTTATCTTTTTAAATTTTATTTAATTCTAGTGTCTTAGGTCATTTAATAATGATATAAGTCATTTAATGTTTTTAATTAGGTAGTCAATCACACCTTGTCTATATAAGCAATGTCATGTACATTTTTGTAAGATAACTCATCAACATATTTGATAGATCTTATATCAAGCAAGCTCATTTCTTGTGTACTCTCTTGTGGAATGTTTTCATTATTTTTTCACATGATCTTGGGTATTGATCTAATATTCAGCTCTTACAAAGATATCCATTATATCAAATAGAAAAAAGAATGAACAAGAAGGGAAGAATCAACACTTACCTCTTTTTCATTTATAAAACTAAATCATACATAATTCAAACAAACAAAGAGAGACAAAGATTCCATGCACACACACAATCCCCTTCTCATTCCTATCTAGTCCAGGAAAATTCCTATCCAATTCCGTTCCCAATTTCCCCCATAATCAATTTTTCCAAAATTCTCCAAGAAGAGGGTTTTGAGAGCCTAATTTCCCCAAAACAAAGAATGAAATAAAAAATGCTAACTCTTTTCTTTTTAACCTTTTTGAATTCAAAATTAAAAATTAATATAAATTTATTTTCCATTACTTTAATTTTCGTATCCCATAATTTTCCCCCAAATCCAAATAAAAATTTAAATCCATTCCTAAATAATATTTATCATTTAAATTCATGATTTAAATCCATATAATCCTATATTCAATCAAATTTATAGAATTCGTCTAATTTAAACAAGATAATTAAATCAAGCATTACCTACATTTCTCAACTCAAGGAATTTTCATAAATTAATTAAACAATAACTTAACTTCATTTCTACTTTAATGTTATTTTTCCCCTTTCCCAAAACATAGAAAACATAACTTAATTCAATCAAATTTATGGAATTCATCTAATTTAAACAAGATAATTAAATCAAGCATTACCTACATTTCCCAACTCAAGGAATTCTCACAAATTAATTAAACAATAACTTAACTTCATTTCTACTTTAATGTTATTTTTCCCCTTTCCCAAAACATGGAAAATAAATTTCAATAACCAATATAAGAAATAATTTATATTTCTTAAAATTTTATTTATCGAAAACACAAAATTTAAACCATTAATTAAATAAAATATTTATTGGCTATTCACAACATATAGGGATTCTAGAATAACTCCTAACTCGTATTTGGGTCAATATGGATGAAATAAATAGGAAGTCGCACTCAAATCGAGTACAAAATTTAAGGCTAGTAAATATGGCGAATGTCACATCTCCCATATAACCACCATTGGGGAATAGCTCAGGACTATGTAGTCAGGTGGACAAATAACCTTGTACCTATAACCACTCAACACATGCCAAGGGTACCTAATCAATGTATATATAGAAAAAGTAAAACATGATCATAAACACCCAACAGGGTACAATATTAAGAAGAATAAAATAACATTCATACATCCATCTTATAAATAATCCATTTGAACATCAATTTCACATTTAATCATTGTATAAATAATGCACATCTCTAAGAACTAAAGTATAAATATAAAACCAAGAATTTAAGCATTACATAGGCATATAAACATACTAATTTACAACAATCGACATGTTGAGGAACCTCATCTCAAACATATGGTGGTTCATACAAGCCATTCGGATTAAAAATAAAAATCAAAAGGAAATAGTGAAGCTGAAACACTGATCTCACATCAACTAACTACATATGAGAGGGGCACTACAAACCCTATAAATAGCTTCTTAACTCAAGATCATCCAAATGTCTACCCAATCCAAATGGTCTAAGAGGCACTTAGACCAAGACTTAACTAATCAACTCCCTAGTTTAGCCAAAAATTCAAAGCATGTCCTAGGTACTGGTATATTTAAATAATAGATTACAAGAAAGAGATGAAAACATTAGGGATGTAGTTATTCCCACTACTGGGTGGGAATTATTTTCATATTTATACAAATAGTTTAAGAAATTCATACCAATATATAATATTTAAATATTCAACTTGGGTAAGCTTGTAGTACCTAATGTCTTTATCAGTGTTGAACTCATATATGTTACCTATAGTAATTATGATCCTAGTGATAGGTAATGTGGACAATAATTTTTGATTGCCCACATGGTACTTTGCTCCTTCTAAGGTTTTTCACCTAAAAGGAGAAATGGGAGGTATGGGGTCCAAAATGAAATGTCAGCACTCAAATTTAATGTAAATGAGATTTATTATGTCTATTTATGATGTACTAATGCACTGATCTAAAAATGAAATGATTTAATGATGCAAAACCTAAGAAATGCAACTTTTTGAAAACATAGTGTGATATGAAAAATGCCTAAACATGCAAGTAAATGATGAAATAACTAAACAAGACTGAAGAGGTGCACCTAGAATCTGAAACTTGATGCTAGGAGACTTTGGAATCCTAAAAATTTGATTAAAAATGTTGACTAGGACACTTACCCCAGGCTGGGCGACTTAGTCCCAGTTTCGAGAAAACTTGTCAGAATAGGAATCTGCCAAATGGGTATACTTTGCAGGCCCGGAAGCAGGACTAATCTGCCAGTAGTGGCAACTTATTCCACCTGCAGATCTTGTAGCCTCAGGTCTATACTTTCTTTTCTGATAGGTGTTCGCACTTGACTTTGCAAAAAACGGGATAAAAAGTGTCTCCAAGCTTGAATTAGGGTTATTTTGAATTGATTAACTTTGAAAATTTCTTGACCACTTTTCAACACGTATTTCTTTGACAAATTTGCATACAAATTCTACAAACACACATGCAAAGAGGTAAAAATGGTTAAGGTTTAGAGTATAGGGATTTGCCTTGGTCAAATCCCACTTTGGTAATCAAACCCTTGATAAAGAAATGAAATGGAAAGAGAATGATAAATAGATAGCATGCAATGTCATAAACTTACCAAACCCTTGATGTGTAAATCTAAAGATATGCAATGAAGTGCTCCAATGGATGACTTGATTATGCCTAAATTGCTTAAATGCTTGAGAATGATTAAGTTAATTGCTTGAGTGAATGCTTGAATGACTAGATGAGTTAGGAGATGTAAAATGAGGATAAAATCCCTTATTTATACTTGATTTTTGTAAATTTCCCAAAAATAACACATCATAGGCTAAACTCAAGGGTTAGAGGGCAAAATCTCGCTAGAAAATTGAAATAATTTTGAGTTTTGTGCCAAAAGGGACTAAGTCGCCCCTATTGGCGACTTAGTTCCACTTAAGCAAATTAAGTGGGTGTCGGGAATTATGGGGCATTAAATTCCAATGGGAATATCCTCAAAAACACACTTACAAATGGTCAGAAAGTGTATTAAAGGGTCATTTAAACATGAAAAAAGGTCAAATTAGTGTTGACAAGACTAGAAAAGCAAAGTGGGTTACAACACTTTACAAAACCTTGAAATAAGACTTATTAAGTGATAAAAAGAAGTTATTTAAGTGAATTATAATGAAAGGGTCCTAGAAAAGTGTGAAAGTAGGTTACAACACTTTACAACACCTTGAAATAAGACTTAGTAAGTGATAAAAAGGGGTTATTTAAGTGAATTATAATGAAAGGATCCTAGAAAAGTGTGAAAGTGGGTTACAACTCTTCACAACACCTTTACTAGACATCCTAGAAGTCTTTAATGATTCACAAGGGTCCAAGACCTAATGTGAATGTGTTGACCACATTAAAACATTAAATCTAGGCAAAATCAAGCCAAAGTCCACTAGAAAGACTCAAGTGAGCATAAAAGTTTCAACTATACATTTTTTAGGGACACGGGTAATTAAAGGATGGGATGATGGGAGCTATCATCTTCACCTTGAATAAGGAATTGATAAAATATATTTTTAACCTAAAACTTATGGTAGATGGGAAAATTGATTTGCATGAATAGAAACAATAATATAAAAGGTATAAGAATAGTTATAGAGTGGAGTGGCTCCCTTATCATGGGGTGAGGAACATTACAAGAAAATTAGTACCTATCCTTGCTAAAGAAGTCGAACCTTTCAATGTTGACACCTTTGAGAATTACTTCAAGATGACATAGATTTCTCTCTACTCAATTTTGGGGTTTAATTATAAGGATTAGATGCCCATTGAACTTTAATTATGTTAGTGGGAGGTATTTAACACATGTATTTCAACAAACAAAAAAAATATATCCATTCTTGGAGTGCATCCATAAGGAGATTATATCCCTCAAAACTAATGACATGGTCCCTTCTTTTAGATGGTACTCTCGTATGTCATGTCCTATTATTTTGGGAAAATTTTATTAGGAATCTTAAAGTGAATACCTTGTCACTAGATGGAAAACTCATCTCAATCTAGGGGTGGACTTATTTGTTATATTTTCATTGTTAGAAAGTTGATTACTACATATTTGAGGATCATTTTATGATAGTGATCATGAAAATTCTAGATCATAAAAGAGGAAGGATTTCTAAAGAATTCACAAGATTCTTAATAAAAAATTAGTTGACTCATGAGGCCAAAATTGAGCATAACTTGGGAGTTTGGTTTTACCATAATAATGCTTTGGGTTTTGGGGGTTGACCTAAAACCTCACATTATTTCATTTTGGGTATTAGAAAAATTAACTCTCCTAGAGGCCAATTTGAAACTAAATAATTTAGAGAATATTAATTTCAAGCAACATAAGAAAGGATCTCCCCCCCCCCCAAATTTTAAGTTCTCTAGTTTTCACATTAGTACTAAAGAAGGTTTGCATCTTTTAGAATAAAAATTATTGGATTATAAGTTGCACTTTGTTGGAGGTGAGAGATATGACCTTGAGCACTTCATTGAAATCATAGGAAGGGTCATAGGAATATTATGGTATGAATATGATTATGATGAGATAGAAGATTTTATTAGAAGTTACCTCATGGATGAAGAAAAGTTAGTGAAAGGGAGAAAATGAGGAGATATATAATTAGCCAAAAGGAGATGAGCATTGATGAGAGCTCTAAGGGTGAAATCTAGAATATCAAAGGCCCAATAGAAAGAATGAATGAATATGTAGTATATTTTAATGTCAAATTTACCAAGATAATGCCTAAGATTCCTACTTATGTGAGGCCTAATTATTCAATATGTTTGGTATTTCATTACAACATATATTATGCTAAGATAAGATAAGTACTAAGAGAAAAAGAGCGTTAACTATAAGGGAAGCTTACAATATTTATTTAAATATTAAGAGTAACCAAAGAGCCTCTAACAAGGTGCATAATATAAGGAAGCTTGTTCGAGTTGATTGTTGAAACCCCACAACTCCCAATGATCCTTTGCAACCAAAACATTTATCACACATGATAAATCTAAGCAATTAATATGCTATACAACCTTGAAAAGAAAGAGATTGATCCACACAAGCATCTAATATGCCTTTTGTATTGATTGCTTGTGAATACAAGAAAATATGAATGAATGTGAATGGATGATACAATGTACAAATGAATGATTATAAAAGAAAAAAAGTAAACACTGGATGAGGATTTGATTAGATTGTGACAAGTGTCTTAATCTCATATAATGAGATAACTTGACCTATATTTATTCCAATCTAATAATACAAAAATCACTCCTAATTTTAGCTTAAGTAATAAAAGTAATAAGGGACTTAATTTAATTAATTAATGATTAATTAATTATCAAGTGATTATCTTAATTACTCCAACACTCCCCTTTAAGATAAACTTAGGGAGAAGCTAAAAACCTTGATGAAGAATACAATGATGAATACGAAATGGGTCCTAGATACAAGTCCTAATAAGGTACCCATGTACAAACAAATGAAATTTCTCATAACTAGAGAAAAGGAGAAAACCACGTAGAAAAAAATCCTCTCCAAAGGAGAGAAAGAAAGAAATTAAAGTGTACATGTGACAAAATAAAGTATGACTCAACATGTCCCCTAAGTGCTACTTCAGTCACATAAGTACAATCAAGATCCCCCATAGGAGAGAAATGATGAGATAATGAATCTCCCCTAGAAGAAAGTAGTTCCTCTGCCAAAAGTGAATGTTTGAAGAAGAAACCTAAAGATGATCCAGAATTTGCAAAAATTGTTCCTCCCCTTTAGAAGAAACACATCTAATGGAAAATTTAGAAGAAACTCTCTCAAGAGAAGAGGTATCATGATATTTGAAATGGAAAGGTGCTTTAGGGTCCACATGTCTAAATCAAAAGAAGTCAAATCAGATGAAGCAAATCCAAACAACTATGAAGATACCTATAGAACAACCTCCAAAGGAAATGTTGATGTGATGATAGGTGGGTTGTAGCTATCATCAAAGAGGAAGTGAATATCCTCAAGTGTGTCCCAAATATCTACAATGTGTGACTCAACAAATAATTTTTTTCAATGTCAAGCAAGAAATCATCCCACAAAGTTGGAAATGAAGGATTGGATACATCTTGTTGAAGTGAGGTAATATTTGAATATGCAAGAGGTGTGGGAGGAGGAAGCTTAGCACAAGTCTCAGGAACCAAGGTGGATGATAGAAGTACACAAATTTTCTTGAGTGACCAAACTTTTACTCATATATCTAATCCACTCTAGATGCATGAGAGGGTAGACCACTTAATTGTGATGCAAGCTCATCTGGAGAAAAATGAGAGAAATCATACAATCGAGAGGCATGATCAACTGTCCCAACTATAAGAATATGCCTAGTATACAAGTATTTATAAGCATTGAATCATGTGTGAACTCTACTATTTTACCTACCCACTATGATTAATATGGTATATGGAAAGGAGATTGGAAGACAATGAAGGGACACAATGTATATCATGAAATGCGTCATCATCAACATCTATAGATCCTTTCCTATTAACACTCATATAAGTGTTATTACCCATCAAAATATGTGGTAATGTGCAAGGTGTATATGAAGAGAACATAACCAAAGATGGAGCCATATGATGGGAGGCTCCTGAATCAAGAAGCCATCAAATGGACTAAGGATTTGTGGATGCAAAGAGAGCATGCCCTTTCATCTTGTCTACTCCATGTTAAAAAAAAATCACCATAGAAAAGTCTAGCATACTCATAAAATGAACATATTTTATTAGATTTACAAAATATACAATGTAATCAATCATTAACTTAGACTCAAACTAAGTAAAAATAACTAAGTATTGGTGAAGTTCAATAATTTTTAAAATATAATCTATATAGAGATTTTTTTTAAGTCGGAGTTGATTCTCTATTTTTTTATTAATATGACCAAGATTAACAGTCAAGACTTTAAAGTCTTAATGCTTAAACTTATTTGAATCTATGATCCTTGGCTACAAACTTATTGAGACCAACTTGGACTAGGATCCATGACTCCTCTCTAGGATTTGATGAGTCTCAATACAATGGTATTAATAATATATTCTATACTTTCCCTTAAAGTTGTCATAGAGTACATATATTTCTATTTTTTAACAAGAAATATTTTCCAACCATTCCATATAGAAAAATAAGTTTCAAAATACAAAGAGGATTGAATTGTTAATGTAAATTTAGTGTCATTGGATAACTAGTTAAGTTGTCATAACTTTCTAGTTTGACCTATTCACATTTGCTTAAGTTTACTTAGGCTATTCTAGAGTTTTGGCTCACCTCATGTGGTTGAGACAAGTGTCCTCACTTTTTGAGACACCTCTTGCATGGTCACTTTCCACTCACAAGAGCACTTGTCATGTGCTTGTCAACAAGTGTTCCTTTATTGAATGGTTAGTCAGTTATTGTGTTTGACTTGACTACCTTCACCACCTTACCTATATAAGCAAAGTTATATTGTCATTTTACTCAACTCTTGTATCAATCTCTTGATAATGTAAATTAGGCTTTTTTTGTGCAATTTTCTTGGTTTTTACTTTATGATCTTGGAAATTATAACATGGTATCAAAGCCATGTTAGCAAAATTCTTCTCAAAATCTTGTACCCAACCTAGTCAAGAGTTCTATTTTTTGTCTATGGAATCTCCTTGCATCTGAGTTATTGTAGAGGCATTGGCAGTTTCAAAGAAATTTTGCATGCACTATGGAGCATATGCATGCCATGTTATTTTATGTTGTCCATGTGTATCTTGTATGCCCCATAAAAGGTGATCTACCAGGTGATCCCACACAAGTTGGAGCATTTTAAAGATAAAATCGCTTTCTTTGTGCATGTGGGCCATGTTAGTGCCATACTTCTCCTTGTGAGAATCAAATTTTATATATCATACGTAGGTTGTAGCATGCTATTTGCAGTTCATGACACTCTATATTCTAGAGTGCAAGCCTATGATCATGATAATATTTGTTGCAATGAATCAACTATTGTTAAGTAGATTATAAGAAGGCATCATCTAGAGAATTCAATAACTATGAACAAGATGGGTTGTAACTCTTTCTAGCACTTCTACTTGGACATTTAAGGGAAAAAGGAAGATGGTGTGAACTCAATGAACTTTCTTAGATCCAAATATGGAAGATGAATGCAGCCTTGCTCATGATGGATATCTTGAGCTTGACTAAGATGGCGACTGCCTTGCATCTTTCCTAATACTCTTCCCAACACTGTGGCTATGAC
>VDFB02321694.1:0-108777 GCA_007258455.2 Sequoia sempervirens
GAGATATGGAGATCTAAACCAAATGACCAATGTCAAATGTAGGTTTTTGTTTGGATGAATTGTTTTTTTGGTTTGACAAGGTTGATTTTGATCCAACGATGACTAAGGGTTTTTTTAACAAAGTCCAAAATGAACTAGTGATATGGGATGAAAATGAAAAATTGTATGTTACTATTTTTGATGGTGATGATGACTACACATTCATTTTGAACAAGTTTCATCCTATACAGATTGTTGGTTGAAATTTTTTGGTGTTTTTGTACTAATAGTCAAACATGTTTCTCTACAAAATTGTCACTTTAACTAACAAAAGTGATGCACTTCCCTTAACAAAAGCAACAATATTTTTCAAAAGAATAGGTTTATATGTGTGAATGTATAAAATCAACTGATCAAATAACATCAAATTAAACTCTAAAGCTATGTAAATGATCAATTAACTACACAATCCAATGCAATTATTCAGAAAAGATCAATTAGAATTCAAATAACATGAAAGAGAAAATAAATTAAAATTAAACCTAACTAAACAATGTAAACATCAATCCCATTATGGGATTATGCTCAAATTGGATGTGGAGTGCTCAATTCAAAAAAAATCCATGATGTTGCAAAGAAATGGATGAAGAAATGAAGTAAAATGGCTCATAAGATTCTCTAAAATTGATTAAATTGGGTAAACAATTCAAGAGAGTAAGTTTACTCAATGTTTGTGAATTAATTACTATTGAAAAACGCTTGTTTTATAGAATTTTAAAATCATGATCAATGGTGAAGATAAAAAAGGCTAATCAATGGATGAAATTGAATGTGAGGAATGAACATAGATCAAGGATTAGATCAATGGTTCAAGATCCATGAGAGACAACCAGTTCCCTAATTTTTAGGAATTATGTTAGAGCATATTTCCATTTGGAGGGAAATATTTGAATTCAAAAAGGGAATATTCCATGGGAATATTCATTTTGAAAGTTGAGGAAATTAGAGGATTTGGAAAGAAATTAGCTAATTAAAGAATTTATTAAAATCATTAAATTGTACAAGTGGATGAAATTAGAGGCTTTAAATAAATAATCATGAATTATTTTCTCAAAGTATGATTATGAAATTTAATTAAATAATTTTCATTATTTAATCAAATGAGAGGAAAATTAGCATAAAGAAAAATAAATTAACTAAATAAAATTGATTTATTTAATTAATAGGAGAAAAAGTGAATTTAACTAAATAATTGACATTATTTAATTAAATGGATGAATTATGTAAAATAGACTAGGGATGGTGCTAGTAAGAGAAATCAAGTATGCGATATTAATCAGGATAGCTTTATGTGTCTAAATTTTTCCCATTTTTGAAGCAATGCACTCGTTGCATTGTTTCAAAGAACTAATGTTTCTTGGATTAAAATTAAAAATTTACCTGATTCTAAATGCCCCACTATGCCCCTGAAAAAGAAATGATTATTAGTATACTACCCCCTTGAGAGTTAGAATGAAAAAACTATTTTTTAGTCAGGCTTGTGACATAGTAATGATAATTGTTCAACTGCATAAAGGACAAGAAAAAAGTCCTAAAAAGACTCAAATACTGACCAAGATGCATAAAAGGATAGAAAATTGAGTTTTAGGATCAAAACACTAGGTTTAGGTAGGTATATATGCTCATTTTAGGAAACTTCCCGTTCATTTGTGCACATTGCCTTTGATAATTCTTGAATTCTTTGAGAGATCTTGTGAGAGAACTATTTGGAGCACCTATTGTGATGGATTTCATCATGTGCAAGCCATGCATCGAGCTGACTAGGATCATGAGTACCAACTCCCTCCTAGTTTAGGTGGCCTGGTATGTGCTTCGAAAAAATTACCTTGTTATTTTTCCTGATTAGTAAAATGTAGGATAGAATTTAGGAAAACAAAAGTAGGGAACTTTTTTTCTATTGGCCTTTGCCACTAATTCCCTGCCTTTGTACAAAGGTGCAACTTCTTTGTAAAGGTACGGATGCCCTAATTTAGTGCTTGTGCAATTGTAAAAGACACATGCATTTGTTCTGTATAATTGTAAAAATTTGTGCACTTATAAATTCATAACAAGGCATGAATTTGCAATAACCCCACGCTTTTGCAAAAAACTTGTTTGTTATTTGATAGTCCCATTCTTTCATTTAAAAGCACAATTTTTTACATTTAAAAGTTTGACTTAGATTTTTTCACTTCAATTTTGAAAAGTTGACATTGTGCGTGTTGTTCGTGCAGGTCACTTTACTACCTTTGTCTTCTTGAGAGTGCATATCAGTATTACTTGATCAGAGGGAAAGTTTCATTCTTGATGAGATTATTTAATTGCACGCTTTGAAATTATGGAGCCTCTTACACATGCCTGAGATTCAAGATCATTATGCTTTGATGACTACCATTGTGGAGCGATGGTATTCAAAGACAATTTTTTTTCATTTCCAGACTGATAAGTCCATCATTACTCTAGAGGATGTGTGGCATATTCTTCAAGTTTCGATTCAAGGTTTGCATGTTGTATATGACACTATTTGAGGTGGGTAGCCATTGCTTTAGGTACTGGGAGTACCACAATTTCCTTTAGTGGAGAGTTAGGTGGATTTGAGAGCCTTTATATATACTTCTTTTGACATTACACTTGTGTTAGCTAGCCTCATTATGGGAACATTGGTTCCTAGTCACCGATCTAGACATTTCAATGTTGGATGGGGTGTTGCATTGAAGAGCATGTTGGAGGATGCAACCTACTTTTCGTAGGGTCCATGTATTCTTGTGCACCTATACCATGACATGAATTGGATTGTATATAGAGGAGGTGTTGCAATTTCTTCTAGATTCACCATGCTACACATTCAAGCGTATGGGAGAGTATTATCATTCTACATCCTATTTGTGCTCTTCTACAATTAGATGATGAGCCATTTGTATATAGATACGAGGGAATTTTGACTCACCATTACATAGGTTAGTTTTCATACTGGAGATAAGTGCTTGATGACATGGTTGAGTTTACTTGGAAGCCATGGCTAGGATGTGAGCCATGGGATGGTGATGATGAGCATCTCTTCTACTGCTGCTAGACTAGATGGTTGATTGAGTGGAGCACTACCACCCTTGAGCAATACTTACTTGACAGATGCATGAGATAATTAGGGAGACCCATATAGTTCCCCCTCTAGAGTAAATGGTTTTGTTTTCTTAGAAACATAGAGATAAAAGCTTCTAGGGACAAATTCCTAATAGAGATGCAACTTTGGAAAAAAATTGTCAGCTCGCTCCACATCCTTGGGACTATGTCAAGGGTATTGCAGATTCCAACACCACTAGGGAGTATGATACTTGGCTTGGGTCTAGGAGGCTATTGATATTCATAGATCCACTGGATGTACCTTAGAGGTAGAAGGGTGAGGGTATCCACTTGAGATGAAAGAGACTAGCAAAGATCATCATTCACAACCAAGACGATCATAGAGATCAATTGGTACAACCAGACCTATAGGTGGGGCTAGATGTACCAGCTCTAGTGAGAGATTAGGGATACTAGCCTTAAGATTAATAGGTGGCGGAGCAGGGGCTAGATTAGAAGGACTAGATGATATAGAAACTCACCCAAGAGAGAGGCCAGGTCCACTAGGAGTGGGATCAACTCTAGGACCAGTTGGATGTAGAGATTACATGGCAAGAATGGGTAGAGCTAGAAGTAGCTCAAGAGACCACTAGGAGATACTATCTAGATGCTCAAGGGGATACATTACCCCTTTCTAGGTATACACAATATTTGCGAGATATACAAGATGAGTTATCCTACTACAAGATCATCTATATGTAAGCATTTCCATCTCATAGGAGGCAACCCGCATATTCACAACGTAGTGCTATGGGGCTTAGTAGATCATTAGGTTCATTTGTGGGGTAGTCATATAGGTAGTCCACAGGGGGAGGACATACAAGGAGATAGTCAAGTGGACATCATGATAGACCACCCTCCCACTAGCCCTCTGCTGATAGAGAGGACCGAGCCAGTAGGGGATAT
Source organism: Sequoia sempervirens (assembly GCA_007258455.2). Lineage (NCBI taxonomy): Eukaryota > Viridiplantae > Streptophyta > Pinopsida > Cupressales > Cupressaceae > Sequoia > Sequoia sempervirens. The sequence goes on from VDFB02321694.1 coordinate 4,045, forward strand.
CTTGTACATATCTATTTTGTATTATGATATAGATAAACATTATGTATATTCATTCATTAGCTCTTTGTAGCCTTATTCATATATTATGAGATATCACATACTTGACTTGTAACATGACATTTCTTATTTTGATATATATATATATATATGAGATGATCTTTGATGTGATAGTTATATGATTTCTTATTTCATGCTTATGGTTTCATGTCATGTATGCCTTATGATTCTATGTGGATGCATTATAGATGATGTATGGTTATGTATGAAAATATAATATTCTTATTATGCTTATGATGTGATGTTGTAGATGTATATGGTTCATGGATCAGATGCATATATTATGGATGATATGGATGCATTTATTTCTTGTATTTTTGATATGATATGTTATGTGTTTGTAGGATGTATGTTGTTGAGGTAGGAGAATCATTGGTTCACAATAAATATTGCATCAACCAAAAATATTAGCATTTTAGTTTGTTTCTTTTCATTTTCCTATTCAGTTCAGTCAGTTTAGTCATAAGCAGTTTCTCTATTTTGGTCCACACTCTGACTTGCAAAGCCTAATGACACATAATTCAATGTTTCATGGTTTGTGACTGACCCTCCCTTGAGATCCACACTTCTTTTCATTCATTTACGAAGGATTCCTATCCATTTAGGTCTAACCTATCTGTGTATACATGTTATACCTCTTTCTTGGAGTTTGCAACCTTCTTGGGCTGATGTGGAGGAATATAGTATTCCATAAATGATATATATTGATGTAATAGATCCTAAAGAAGCAATTCTTGATTAGGGATTCAGATAGATAGTTTGGAATTCTTTTCAAAGGAGCTTCAAAGCTATATCTTGAGCATATTCTGTAATTGTGAGATCAGGGCTATGAGCCCTCAATTGTAAGCTTGCATTTTGGTGGCCAGATTATATTTGAATTCTATCATACATTGATTTACTAAATCTACCTTTTCTTCTTATCTTTGAGTTGTTTCCATTGTGTTTACTGTTGATGCATGATATGGAATTTTCTCTTTGAGGGCCCTCCTGACCGTGACTACACCAAGTGGTATCAAAGAAAATTTTTGAATCTTTGAGAGAAAATTGATAAGATCTTGTTGTAAAAAAGACCTCTGAATCTGAGGCAACCTATTTGTGTTGTCAACTGATCATCGATTGTGAGGAAGTTCTCACCTTGTAGCCAGATTGCCAAACTTGAGGCAATTTGCACTTGATCCTAGGAGGATGCCACTGAGGATAATCCCCATTGTTGGAGTAATGGTTGGAAGGATAGATGAGATGATGGAACTCATGAGAACCATGCGAGTTAGTCTTGATGTTTTTGAAGAAGATAGGAGAAGAGGATTTACACCTAGACCTAATGTCAAAAGTGACGATAATGATGAATTTCAATCCCTTGATCAAATTGGTGAAACCCTAGGAAGTGAAGAAGAAGAAGAATCAGAGCAAGTGAAGATGTTGCAAGCTATTTCAAAGATTAGAAAGAGACCTAGAGTTGATGTGTCAAACTACACTGGTAATTTGAATCCTGAAGAGTTGATTGATTCGATAAATGACATGGAGGAATACTTTGAGTATGAAGAAATTGAAGATCCAAAGAAGGTGAAATTTACAAAGAAAAAGATGAAAGAACATGTTGCTATTTGGTGGAAAGAAGTATAGTTGGATAGAAATAGATGAGGAAAAGAAAATATTATAAAATGGAATAGAATGGTGACAAAGCTAAAGAATCAGTTTATACCTACTAACTATGAGTTGGAGCTATTGAATAGATTGCAAAACTTGAGACAAAAGGAGAAATATATGAAGGAGTACATTGAATAATTTCATAATATGATCATAATGATAGGACATAGTGAAGTAAGCAAGGAGAAAGTGGCTAGATACATCAATGGACTAAGATTGAACATTCAAGAAGAACTGAGTTTGGTGAGAATGACTACATTGGAAGAAGCATATGAGCTTTCCTTTAAAGTTGAAGAGAATTTGAATAGGAAACATGAATAGAGATAGAGAGGTAGTGGAGGTAAATTTTAGAGAAGCAAAAAAATTTTGGGAGGAGAGAGATCTTATGCGGAGTAGAACAAACAAGAGAACACATTCAAGAAAGAAGATAATAGTGCAGAGAGATGAAAAAACCTTCTATCAGAGGGGAAACCCTAATTCATACCAGAGTGAAGGATATAGAAGAGAAGGAAGAGGAATTTATAGGAGAGTATTCAAAGTAACTTTTTTTAAGTGTGGAGGTGAAGGACATAGATCATTTGAATGTAATGAAGGAAGTACAAGCAATGAAGAAGAAGTGAGCCTGGAACATGTTGCTAGGTGGCCTTGTTGGAAGCACAAAACTTGAGTTATGGTACATTGGATATAATGATAGGACCAAGGAGAAAGTGAGGGACTAAGACATTCAAGAAGAAAGGAGAATGACTACATTGGAAGAAGCATATGAGTGAAGAGAATTTGAATAGGAAACACAAATTTTTTTTGGGATCTTCGGAGTAGATTCAAGAAACAAAGAGATGAAGAAAACCCTAATTCATACCAGAGTGAAGGATATAGAAGAGAAGGAAGAGGAATTTATAGGAGAGTATTCAAAGTAACTTTTTTAAGTGTGGAGGTGAAGGACATAGATCATTTGAATGTAATGAAGGAAGTACAAGCAAAAGGGTAGAGAATAGTGGAAGAGTGGCCTATGTTGAAGAAGAGCTTGTTGGATCACCGAGTTTGGTTGGTAAACCAGAGAAAGGAGAATCACTTGTGATGAGGAGAGCACTATTTCAAATAGAAACAAATGAAGAACCACTACAAAGGAAGAGTTTGTTTATAACAAGATGTAAATTAGGAGGCAAGTGTTGTAAAGATTGTAATCGATAGTGATAGTTCATATAACCTAGTTTTAGAGGAGATGGTGACTAAGCTAAAGTTGAAAATATTGAATCACCCCAAGCCCTATTAGATCACATGGATTCAAGATGATCATAAGGTACTAGCGAGTGAACAATGTTTAGTGAAATTTCATATTGGATCATGATGAAGTCTTGTGTGATATTATGCCTATGGATGTATGTTATATTTTGTTGGGTAGACCTTGGAAATATGATAGGAAAGCCATACACAATGAGAGAAAGAATACATATACCATAAAATCAAATGGAAATAGAATTACCTTGATTCCTTTGGAAGATGATCATAAGAGTGAGGTGTGTAGGAATGATAGAATTTTTTTGATAGATGGAAGAAAATTCTTGGATTGTTTGAGACATGAGAATTTGTGTTATTCCTTGATTCCTAAAAAGCCTAAAATATTGAAGAAGGAAACTGAAGAATCAAAACTAGAGGAGATAAAATAGTTACTGATAGAGTATGAAGACATCATATCAGATAGTGTACCTAAAGGATTACCACTTGTAAGGAGTATCATTCATCATATGGTTCTTATTCCTAGAGCTAGTTTTTCTAATAAAGCAACACACATAATTGTTGGCTTTCAGTTGTTTATGTGTTAGTTTTTCCTTGATGTCAAAATTGTTTATGTAGTGCTTAAGTATTCATGTTGATTTCACACATGGATGTTATGCAGTTACGTGATATATTGCCTATGGAAATTCATTGGGATCATATTGATTCAAATTTTTGATATATATTTGTTGATGCTGACAATGTTCATTACTTGTGTTTTAGTTTGATTTCTCAAAGACTATTTTTCAATTATTTCCATAGGTAACATCATTCAAAACAAGGCATGCATTTTCTTCAGGGTATTTATATTTTGTTTGAGGTATATATGGCTTATCATCATTACAAGTCTTAGGTTGATCACTTTCAGATTGTGGTATATTCAGCTTGATCTTTTGCAAGTTTTTTTCACATGATTTATGAATGACACTTCTTATGTTTGCACAAAACATACAAGTTTACAAGAAAATGCAGATTACAAGTTCAAGTCACTTATATATACTTTCTTCATAGAATATTTTTACAAACGGATTCTTCAAGACATTTATCCATGGTGTCATAAAGCATAGAAAGTCATACGAATTTGTACAACTTGTATTTCATTGCATTACATTGGTTTATATTTTTTAAGGATCTCATAGTTGATATAGCCTATGTTAAGGATATTGAAATATTTACCATTTACACCATAAATGGTGTCAGGCACTTAAGAGACATGAGAATTTTATTAAGAAAATAAAAATGAGCCCTTGTTGGGCATACTAAAACATGAGGCAAACCAAGTTGGTAGCTATATTTGACTTAGCTATTATTACTGGGTCGGGGCTTTTAGCAGAATTATTATTTAGCAGTATTGATTAGAAAGGTTGTGGATTTCAAATGATTATGTTTTGTGTAAAGTCTTTGAAAGAATTGAAAGGAAGGAAAACCTAGGGAAAAATACTTTGAGTGGAACCTTAGCTGTTGCCATGGAATTATGATTGTAGATTTCTAGTAAAACTTTAACTGAGGAAGTTGAAAACAGGTAGACCTCATTGATGGAAGTCTTCAGTTGGGAAGTTATGATGATATTCAATAGTAATTTATGGTATTTTTTTCTCTTTCTCCCACCCTTAAAAGCTAAAGGAAAAACTATCACATATTAAAAGGATATTATTATTATTTTTTTTTAAACAAAGAAAGGAAGTTGTTTTATGAAAAAGATGATAACATTTTGTTTCTCAATTAATCAACAGTTGGCCATAACTACTACAAAACCTTATGGGTTATGTTGTTAAGAATTTTGTTAAAAATGCTTAATCTTTTGATGATCTAAACCTGTTAGGGTTTCTAGAATCTCATATGGAGATTGTTCTTATAGTTACATAAATTGTATATAGAGGATATCTTGCATCTATATAACATGGGTTTATGAAATTTCTCATGGATCTAAGAGAGGAATATGAAGCTTCAAACACATTGTGCAAAAGTTGCACTGCATTGAAAATATTTTGTTATGATTCTCATATTATTGTATTTAAGGAAGACATTTTCATTCTCATACAACATTCTTCAATGTTCTTATTGAAAAATTTTATAGTCTTCTATTGAAATTCTAGGATTGCATATTGCACTTCTAGGGTTCTAAAAGAATATTGTAATTGAGTTGCATTGTAATGGAGTTGGTGCTCCTATAGTTGGTGCTCTATTTGAATAAAGAAATATTTTTCGAGTGGTTTTTATACCTCTAGAGGGTTTTCCACTTAGGACAAAATTATGTGTTATGTGGTGATTTTATGTGTGTGATCTTTTCCTTATCAGTGTGATTTTAATATGTTGTCAAATGCATAATTATCAGTCTTTCATATTTTTCATTGTTATGCCACATTTCAGATCAATCTTTCATATATGTCAATGCACATTTCATTCATAAAAGGTTCTATTATTAATGTGAGATCTGATACATGTGAAAGTGTTAAGTTCATCCTCTTTTATTGTTTCATGTTTAATTCATGGTTCATGCAAATACAATACTTTTCATGCATAAGTCAAATTTATTAATTGAATTGTCATTTGATGTTTTGATTTAAAATTCAAGTTCACTTTACATACTACCATTTGTTCTCTTGGTTCAAAAGAAAACAAAAATTCTTGTTTTTGAAAAATTTTGTGACTTTTATAAAATCACTAATTCAGCCTCCCTCTTAGTGATTTCAGTCTTCCAACAATTGGTATCAGAGCGTAGGGTCCTTTCATAGGTCTAATCCACCTAGGATTGATTCTAGTTTTTGGAAGTTAGTAAAACATGTCACAAGCTCAAGAAGGCAGTTTTGTGACTAGAGCTCTATTGTTTGATAGTACAAATTGTGTTCTAGAAATTTAGAATGGAAACATATTTGATTTCAATTGATCTTGATGTTTGGAGCATTGTTTTAAATGGGTATGTTGTTCCATCCACAATACCCACAGATTCTGCTAAAAAGAAAAAGTATGAAACTAATGCTAGAGCCAAACATGCTCTTTTGTGTGGCTTAACCAAAGATGTATTTGTTAAAGTCATGCATTGCAAATCTGCTAAAGAGATTTGGGAAAAATTTGAAAACATTTATCAAGGAAATGATAAAGTCAAACCGTCAAAGATTCTTACTCTCAAAACTCAGTTTGAGGAAATGAAAATGAATGATGATGAAAAGGTGGCTAAATACTTTTTGAGAATAAGTGAAGTTCTTAATGCAATAAGAGGTTTAGGAGAAGAAATAGAAGAGTTTGATGTGGTAAAAAAGGTCATTAGAACCTTACATCCTAAATATGAAATTGAGGTTTTAGCTCTTGAAGAAAACAAACACTTTGATAAGCTTACCATAGATGATCTACAATGAAATCTTACTGCCTTTGAAATGAGAACAAACAAAAACAATTTACAAGGAAAAGAAACTGCTTTTAAGACTGAAAAAAGGAAATTGTAGTTGAAAATGAGTTAGAAGACTCTGATACACAGGAGTCTCACTTTGTTAGAAAACTGAAAAAGGAATCAGGTAAATATAAAGGGAAAGTTCTCTTTAAATGTTTTAACTATGACAAAATTGGACATCCTGCAGCTAAATGCCCCTATATTGAACAAAACATTGATGATGAAAAACCTAACATGTAATTTAAGAAGATCTATAAACCATAAAGGAAATTCAATTTCAAGAAGAAAAAGAGTCTATTCATCAAAGATGAATTAGATGGCGAGACAAAATATTCTTTAGATGAAGAAGAAAAGACTCTATTTTTGGGTGAATTTAAACAACAAGAGGATATAAACAAGTCTATTTTAGAAGATGATAAAATAGATCTAGAAGGTGGGACTGTATTTATGGCCACAATGAATGAAATGAAATTGGAAGAAAATAGACGTGCAAATATTTCTGTTTCTAATAAAGAATTGGGAGGTTTTGAGAATGAACTAAAAATTGCTCTAAGTGAAGTTCAAGATTTGAAAAAGGACTTAGTATATTAGAGAATTTAAATTGAGCAAGATACTGAGAATCTAGTAAGTAAGATTCTAATCATTGAAAAAGAAATTACTGACTTAAAACTTCAAGTTGAAATTCTTAAGATTACAAGGATGCAATTGGAATTCAAGGAAGAAAATTGTTGTATCTTAGAAACTAAAATCAACAATATTAGAAAGGAATTTGACAAATTTACAAATCTTTTGAATAAAAAAGGTCTTATGTAGACAAGTCAGGTCTTGGTTATATGGATGATTCAAGTGATTTTCTAGATGTAAAAGCTAAATGTGGCAGATCTAGACATGCTTCCTACAAGAAGAAAGAGAATAGTCTTTCTAAGACAACTATGCAAAACAAAGTTAAGTTGGTTTGGACGCCTAAAATGAGCAATGTAGAACTGGAAGGTATTTTTAATCAAACTGAGTTACATGTTAAAGTTGAAAATACATGGATTTTAGATAGTGGTTGTTCTCATCATATGACAAGGGACAAAAGTATTTTTACTGAACTTGAATTTGGTGATTTTGGTTTAGTATGGTTTGGTAATGATGATTACCTACAACTTATGACAAAAAGGAAGAATGGTTTTTGGTAATAACATTTTCTTACCAGATGTTTATTATGCAGCAAGTTTAAAACACAATTTGTTAAGTGTGACACAAATATGTGATTAGGATTTTTGTATTCTTCTTGATGATTGTGGGTGTCAAATTAAAAAGAAATCAGGAGAAATAGTTATTGCTGGTTAACAAACATAGAGAAATATTTATGAAGTGACTAGTGTAAAATTTCTTGATCAGTTGAGGAGGAGTCTCTATGATCTTCCTCCTATTTCTTTTCACTAATCAATCTTTGTGATTGTAGGGTATGCTTTAAATTTTTATCTTATATCCCTAAAAGTATAAATTGCAATCAAATTTTTGCAATCTAGTTGGTGTTTTGGAATAGTTTGCAATTTTCATTACATGAAGGATTGTGTGTTAGTGTGTCACTTTTATATTGTCTTGATTATGGTAACAAAGATATAGAGAAGAAATATTATGTTTTTCTTCCAAGTCATGCAATTTGTCTCTTCGTGAAGCAATGTGAAACAAGGAATTACAATGCAGTGAATGTTGTTTTGAGGATAATATTATTGTTGAAATGACAATGAAAGTCATAACATTTTTGGAGTTGCAAGGTTTTAAGGCTTCTTGAAACAATCTTGTTTGAATGCTTTTAAAGGTATGCATGGTCTTAGGGGGAGACATTCTTATCTATTTGCACCATTTGTTTCCTTAAGTATTGGTTCAACAAATGGTTGTATTTGGTTCTTATTAGTATTATTAGTGTTCATCTTTGACATGTTCAGTGATATTCTATTTGATATTCCACTGGATGGTGTTACATGCATTTTGGTATTGCATTATGGTTTGGATTACATATTGATTGATATAACATATGTCTAATGTTCAGATTGGAAAATTAAATTTTTTCAGGTTTCATGAGATGGTTACTTAAGATAGGAAAACATCAATGAAAGCAACATTTGTTGCTTGGACACATGTAAATAATAAGTAGTGATAATTGTGAAATAATGATTGAATAGTGATATATCATAGGGAGAGGTTTCTTGCATATTTTATGGTACAAAATAATTTTGGTGATTAATATAGTTTGGTGATCTATACATTCTCAACTTGTCATTGATGTATGGTAGTGTTGTGCTTTTGGAAGTGAGTTAATATTTGTAGGCTCCAAATAAAGGAACAATGTCCACAAAGAAAGTTAGCAAAAGATTCTCTAGGTGGCATTCAGAAAATAGTGACAGTTGGTATGATAATAGAGATAGAATATGGTTGCAGAGATATTGTGTGCTCATGTGATTAACACAAGGAGATATATGACACAAAGTTATTTGATTTTAACTAAAGTAATGATATGTTTATAGTCTTTGATTCTAGATTTCTCCTTTCATATGGTTACTGTGTTGGTTGGTTTTAGTTGTTTATATTCATGGCATCTCACATTCTCTTCTTTCATTCTTTGCCATTGAGGAAAAAAAGGGGAGAGATGATATGTGTTTTTCCATCAAGGACAAAGGGAGAGTTTGTTGGCTTTCATTTTTTTATGTGTTAGTTTGTCCTTGATGTCAAAATTGTTTATGTAGTGCTTTAGTATTCATGTTGATTTCACACATGGATGTTATGTAGTTATGGGGAGTTTTTTGGCTTTCAGTTATTTATGTGTTAGTTTGTCCTTGATGTCAAAATTTTTTATGCAGTGCTTTAGTATTCATGTTGATTTCACACATGGATGTTATGTAGTTATTTCACACATGGATGTTATGAAGTTACATGATATATTGTCTATGGAAATTCATTGAGATCATATTGATTTAGGTATTTGATACATATTTGTTGAGGAAGACAATTTTCATTACTTTTTTTTCAGTTTGATTTCTCAAAGACTACTTGTTAGTGATTGCCATAGGTAACAACATTCAAAACAAGGCATGTGTTTGCTTCAGGGTATATATATTTTCTTTTACATATATATGGCTTATCATCATTAGAAGTCTTAGGTTGATCACTTTCAGATTGTGGTATATTCAACTTGATCTTTTGCAAGTTTTTTTCACATGATATATGAATGCCACTTCTAATGTTTGCACAAAACATACAAGTTTACAAGAAAATGCAGATTACAAGTTCAAGTCACATGTATATACTTTCTTCATTGAATATTTTTTCTAACGGGTTCTTCAAGACATTTATCCATGGTGTCATAAAGCATAGAAAGTCATATGAATTTGGACAACTTGTATTTCATTGTATTACATTGGTTTATATTTTTTAAGGATCTCATAGTTGATATGGCCTATGTTAAGGATATTGAAATATTTACCATTTACACCATAAATGGTGTTAGGAACTTAAGAGACATGAGAATTTTATTAAGCAAAGAAAAATGAGCCCCTGTTGGGCATACTAAAACATGAGGCAACCCAAGTTGGTAGCTATATTTGACTTAGCTATTATTATTGGGTCGGTGCTTTTAGTAGAATCATTATTTGGCAGTATTGATTGGAAAGTTTGCAGATTTCAAATGATTATGTTTTGTGTAAAGTCTTCGAAAGACTTGAAAGGAAGGAATACCTAGGGCAAAAGAATTTGAGTGGAACCCTAGTTGCTACCATGGAATTATGATTGTATATTTCTAGTAAAACTTTAACTGAGGAAGCCACCTTGGGGGGAATGGCGTGCAAAGGCGAACAAGTGCAAAAATCTGTAGAGGATCAGTGAATTTAATGGGGGGAGATTGTGGTAGATGGTGGTGTTGATCCAATTAGAAAGGTTAATGGCTCAATGAACCACTAAATTCCAGTTCACATTCCTTAGTGGGTATTTGATAATGGCATTTAGGTGGACAAGTGCCATGCACACTACAGGTAGAATAAAAAAAATAAGGAACAAACTGGAACCCAGAACAACCTCCAGCTAGCAATAGGGTTAGGTAGGTCCTTAGAGCAAGAACAAAGACCAGCAGTTCATGGTCGGAATACACAGAGTCATGGAGCTCATGGGCATAGGCATGTGTGGTTATGGGAATGGGATTGAAATGGTAGCCAACTAGACTCCAAATGGAATTCCAAGGGAGGAGACTTCCAAAATCAAACCAACAAAGTATGGCAAGAAAAAGGCCCTATCAACCCCAGAAAAAATCAACCGCTAGGAGAGGAGTATGAGTTTGGAAGAAGAATGAACAAGAGAGATCGTAATTTACTCAAAAGAAAATTAAACCATAGAAACTCCCAATTCAGAGAAAATGGAGATGCAAAACTGCAACCCAGACGACATAAATTATATCAAATGTCGTTAGAGCTGATCCAAAAAAGAGTTACCAAGTTATTAGAGTGAGCCCTTTTTGTGAAATGGACTGGCCCAACCTATCCGAATGAGAAGATTAAAGCCTGGTGGGTGAGAAATTTTGTAGACCAAGTAAGCGTTACTTCCCTTTTGAACTCTTTTTTTATTTATTGAATGTATATATTTGCATTTGAAACTAGAAATTTTAGAAGGAGATCCCCTACTTATCAATAGGCACTAGTTTCACTGCACAAAATGGCAAGCTAGTTTTGACCCACAAAATTATTGCTTGACCCAAATCCTAACCTAGATTAAATTAGTTGATTTACCATCAGAATTCTAGAACATTGAAGCCATGACAAGGTTGGGTGATGCCCTTGGAGTGTGTATTGGAGTGGACAAGGATTTCATCAATGGTAATGTGGGATTGGAACCCTATGTTTTGGTTGAAGTTGATGAAGGGGTAGGGATCTATAAAATAGTTGAGATATTAACTAAGTTTGGAATCAGGCAGCAATAGGTCAAGATATGGGAGGGGTCAGGAACAAAGAACTACCTCTTTAGGAAGTCACTCCAGGAGAGCACCTCAAACAAGACTCCAAATGTCAACACAAACAATAATGACCAAGCTAAGCTAGAGGTTGTGCCCTCATAGAATACAAGCTCAGAAGATGGGCCAGATGTGGGGAAAGATAGACTAGTCATGGGGATTAGTGCTAGTCCCCCCATGGATCCCCTATCCTCCCTATCCCAAGAAATTGGAATTCTGACCAAAGATAAAATTCAGGCTAAGAAAGCCCTCATTTCCCTCATGGATGACACTAAAATTCTCTAGAGAGACATACAAATCAAACTAAAGGAGCTAACTAATGGAGGAGCCAATGGTGATTAGATCCCTTAGACTCCTGAAACTGTGCCTCAAGAGAACTCCCAAACCTTGGAAGCAACTTCAAATGCCCCCCCTAATTGAAGAAGGAGAAGATGTACTACAAACAGATGAGGAAGACCCTAATCAATTCTTAGATGTTAAGGGTGAGCTATGGGAGGAGGTAGGGGAAGGTTAATTACTAGAAATCAGGTAGCTAAAATAGAATGAATCAAAGTTAAAATGCCCCAACATCAAGAAAAAGGAAAATAGGGGTAGGATGTCAAATAGATCCAAGCTAATGATGGTTGGAAATGCCTCAGGGAAGAAAAAATTGATGATAGGGAAGGAGAGTATCCTTCCCTCAACAGAATGACGCTCATAACTTGGAATTTCAAGGGCATTAACACCCCTAAAAAATGGCGCATGGTTAGGCACCAAATTGGCCAATCAAATGCAGATGTAGTGTTGTTACAAGAAACAAAATGGAATAAGGAGGAAGGTAGAAAAAGGCTGGGCAATTAGAAACAATGGAATGGGCATCTCATGGAAGCTTCAAGGGAATCTAGAGGACTAGGGGTCCTATGGAACCCTCTCTTAGTTTCAAAAGAAATAGAGTCAGAAGTTGAGAATTGGCAAGTAATCAATCTCAAGGACATAAGAAGAAATACTTCTTTCTCCTGTATTAATGTATACTGACCTATTTCAACTGAAGGAAAAAAAAGGCTATGGGATAGATTATCTAGAGAAATAGAAAGAAAAAGGATAGAGAAAGGGAGTGTAGCAGCATAATACAATGCCACTCTAAGTAATATTGAAAAACAAGGGGGGTCTGGAAGAACAATGGTTGTTTAAAGAGACTTTTAGGAACTCATTGATAAAAACATCCTTCTAGATATACAAACAAGAAATGGAACATTCGCCTAGTCCAACAGAAGTAAAGGCTTCACCCGCATTGTAGAAATTATATTAGAAAGATTTCTTCTTTGGGGCGATTGGGGATAATTGGAGGGCTCCCATGAGGCCCAAATTCTCCCATACACAAGCTCAAACCACTTCCCAGTCCTTCTATCTTTCAGTCAAAATGTTCCCCCCAAGGGTTTCCCATTCAAATTTTAATACATGTGGATAAGGGACAATAGGATGAAAGAATTAATAAACTATTAGTGGAATGAAGTGAGCCTCAGTGGAAAAACAGAGCTTTACAAGGTAAACAAAAACTTAGCTACATAAAAATTAAGTTGAAGGAGTGGAATAAGTCTCACTTCAAGAATGTTTAATAGGAGAAGGAAAGAATAGAACAAGAAATTTGAGCCCTGAATGAACATGTAATAGCTAGGGGTATGCATGTAGTTGACTTTGAGAATGAAAAAATTCTAAAGGATGAATTGGCAAAAGTTCTCAAATGGGAGGAGTGCTATTGGTGTTAAAAATCAAGAGAAGTATGGTTGAAATAAGGGGATAGGAACACATTTTTTTCCCAGAAAGCAACAATTGTAAAAAGAAACAAAAAGAGGATTGTAGAAATCAAAAAATCCAATGGAGAATCAACTCAATCAACTAAAGAAGTCAATAAAGAGGTAGTTAATTTCTTTGAAACCCTATTAAATAAGGAATATCATGTTAACAAGACTAATAGGGATTGCTTGTTGGATGCAATCCCCCCCATCATCACAGAGGAACAGAAAAAACTCTTCTATCAAAAGGTATCCCTCGAGGAAGTAAAAGAGGAAATCTTTCAGATGAACCCGGACAAGGCCCCAGGCCCAGATGGTTTCCCAGCTAGTTTCTTTCAAACCTTTTGGGATATTGTAGGGAAAGATCTTGGTGCAACAATAGAAGAATCCAAGAAGAAAATGACAATGTTAGGGGCAATAAACCAAACCTTTCTAGATGTAATCCCTAAGAAGAAAGACCTGCAAAAAATGAGTGACTTCAAGAAAATCGCCCTAGGCAACATGGTGTACAAAGTGGTTACAAAGATAATTGCCAATAGGCTCAAAAAAGTGTTGCAGGAGGTCATTTCTAAGGAACAAAGTGGTTTTGTACTAGGTTGGTCCATAGTAGAAGGAATCATCATAGCTCATGAAACAATCCACACAGCCACGAAAAACAAAGAGGAATGCATGATTCTAAAGCTAGACATCCTCAAAGCCTATGACATGGTAGATAGGAACATTCTGTTGGAAGTATTAAGAAAATTTGGGTTCAAAGAAAAATGGGTAAACTGGGTTAGAAGTTGCATTTCAACTCCAAAAATTTTGGTCTTGGTTAATGGAATAGCAAATGGTTTCTTTTCATCCTCTAGGGGGCTAAGACAAGGTGATCCCTTGTCTCCATTTCTATTCATAATTATGGTATAAGTGTTGGGTATTGGAATCAAAAGGCTCAGAGAGGAAGGAAAATGGAAAGGAATTCATGTAGCGAATGGTCTGGAGCCCTCAACCCACCTTCAATTTGTTGATGATACAATCCTAATGGGTGAAGCAAGTAGAAGGGAAGAAAGAATGATTAAAAACTTTTTGAATATCTACTGCAGTGCATTTGACCAAGACATCAATTGGGGAAAATATGAGATTTTCTTCCTAAACACTCAGCCAAGTCTGCAAAGAGATATAGCAAGGATCCTAAACTTGAAAGTTTCCTCTTTTCTTGGTCAATATCTGGGAATCCCTCTTCTTGTAGGCATCAACAAAAATTGCCATTGGGATAATTTAATTAATAGTTGTAAGGATAAACTAAGTGATTGGAAGGTAAAATGGCTTTCATTAGCTGGAAGACTCCTGATGGTCAAGTCTATGTTATCAGCAATCCTAGTGTACTCAATGTCATGTATCAAACTTCCCAAAGCAGTAGAAGATGTTATCACTCAAATCTTCAGAAGGTTTTGTTGGAGTGGCATGGGTGAATAGAACAAATTTCCCCTATTGGCATGGGATAAGATTTGCTTGCCCAAAGAAGTTGGAGGTGTAGGGATAAGACAACTTCCCCTCATGAATCAGGCCATGGGAGCCAAATTAGTATGGTACATTCACACCAAAGGAAACAAAAGATGGGTCAGAATTATAAAAAGGAAATATCTAGAATTAGATGATCCAACAAGAATCCTTACAACTTTGAACCCCCCAAGAGGATCAACAATTTGGAACCTCATGTTGGAATGTAGAGACATAATATCAGACCATGTCACTTGGGAAGTCAGAGATGGTAACAGTACATCTTTTTGGAATGACTCATGGTACAGGAAAAAACCCATCGATAACATATAGGTCTTGGAGGAAATAAACAAGGAGACTATTAGGCTATGGGGGAACAAGGTTGCCAATTATGGAAAAATGGTCCCAAATCAAGGAAGCTCAAGTTGGATCTGTAATGATTTGCAATTTCTCAATGCCCCTTAGAATCAGAAAGAAGCCCTGGCTAAGATCCTCAAGGAAATATTTTTTGTTCAATCTAATGGAAAGGATCAAATCAGGTGGTGTGGATCTACAACTAGGACTTACAAGGTGAAACTAGGATACAAGGCTAAATAAATATCAATAGCCCAATAAGATTGGCCAAGCAAACTACTCTAGGGGAACAAATGCCTACTTAAGGCCAGTGTATTTGCATGGCTGGAAATCCAAAAGAGAATTCTCACAAAAGAAAGACTAGCCAAATTTGGAATCCAAGGTCTGAGAAGG
The DNA here is from genome assembly GCA_007258455.2 of Sequoia sempervirens. Classification (NCBI taxonomy): domain Eukaryota; kingdom Viridiplantae; phylum Streptophyta; class Pinopsida; order Cupressales; family Cupressaceae; genus Sequoia; species Sequoia sempervirens. Next base: position 19,394 of record VDFB02321694.1, read on the forward strand.
TGTAGCATATGCAAAGAACATGTGGAGACAACAAATCACCTGGTTTTGTCCTGCCTTTATGCAATTGAATGCTGGAATCTTGTGAGAGCCAAATTAAACCTCCAATTCCCTATGCTAGAGGATCTCACAACATGGTTCAAGATGTGGCCCCAAAAAGATAGGAAGTTAGTGTTTAGTAGTATTTGGCAAGTCACTCATGTTGATGTGTTTTTTATGCACTTCTCAACACAAGCAGTGTGTAAATGCACTACCTCTCTTGAAAGACAATCTTCCACAATCAGATTGTAGAACACTATCCCAAGGTCTCTAATGTCAGGCCTTGATAGTGCTTGGAATATCTCAGTTGTTTGATGTGATTTGCTGGAATCACAAGGCAGTCTTACGTAGGAATTACAAAGCATAGGAAGTTGGATCTTGAAACAGAGTTCTTAAGATGGGAGAGTTGTTATGCATTTGTTGTAGGTTCAAACAGCGGTCTTTAACTCCATTTTGTTATTAGATTTGGCTTTACAATGTGCAATGAACCTTAGCATAGGTTACTCATTAAAAAAGGGAAAAAGGACAGGGGAGAGAGAGAGAGTTCCTAGATCTGCAACTAATTGTGAACAGTGATGATGGAGTTCCTGCAATGGACAACTTCCTGAAACAATATTCCACTTAACCAGAAATCTCATAGTATCGTGGAACTTGTGCTATCTTCTAAGGTCTACAAATGTTTTGTCTTTCATTCACCATGTACATGCGTGAACAAAGATAAAAGTTTTGGAGCAGCTTTGAATTCAAGCCCAGACTAACTTTACACAGCTATCTACCATCAACAAATAGCAAAAAGTATGGACTGAGAAGTCATCAACATAGCAGGAATTTTCATTATCACAGGATAGCATTCCTAAAATCTACCAAAGCAAGGAAACAGTTAACTAGAATAGTAATAAAACCTAAGTTAAACATCTAACAATGGAGATTGAATCAAGCAACATGTGAGAAACTCAGAAAATGCACCAAGTCAATGTCTTTTCCTTATAAATTTCTGCAGCATGTCTTTACAACAACTCAACTCTCTTTGGAAATGAGAGGAGAGCCCCTATTTATAGTGCTCCAAAAGTAAAATGAATGGCCAAGATTAATTCTTATTGTGTGGCCAAGATTCATTACAAAATAGGGTTTCACCTACCTCCAATTTATCACAATTTAAAATTACATTTTGTCCTTTCCCCTATTTTGTCTTCTAGTGACGGCACTGTAGCAATTTTTCCTTTAGCTAATTGTTCTTTTACTATAGCTACTCTTTAGGGAGCTCTTCATTCTTGACAGGGCTATCTTCTTACCTTCTTGATGATGTGTATTCTATGAACTTGAGGATGACTGCCTGGAGCTTGTCTATTTCAACAATTTCATATTGTAGCACTTGGTAACTCCATTCTTTCGTGTTATCTTCCAGCTTTTTCCAATCCTCATCATATTTTGTGCCTTGGTCCCTGAATAGCTCTGATTGATTGAAGGCACGGGCAGCAAAACTCATGAATTCCATCATGATTTCACTAGACATTCCGTCCTCTATTTTCTTCTGGAAGTAGGGCTTCACCTTTTCTGGATCCATCTGCACGGCGGGCACATCATATTCTGTCATCATCTTGAGATAACGAGCACATTCTGCTTTGATGTCTTTGATCCATTCGATATCCGGATCCACTTTGCTTATTATTTGTTCCATCCTTTCCTTTCGGTTGTCAAAGTCTCGCTGCCATACATCCATCAGCCAGTGATCGTCTTTCTTAAATGCAAGCTCCTTTTCCCACATGGCTTTTGGCAATTGAAGGATAGCCTCGATCCTTGGGAAGGTGGAGTTGTATAATGCAGTGAAGTCGGTGCATAGCTTCTTTGTGCCCTCCTAAATTGCTGTAGGTCCAAGAACTTGTTGGCTGTCTGAACAACCTGGCTAATTCCCATGTTTTCGACATATAAGACTTGACGGAACCAATCCTCTGTAGTCTTTTCCAAGTTCTTCCTTCTCTCCATCTTGTCGATTTGTTCTTTGGAAAGCAACTAGGGTGTGGCCGTGGATGTGGTAGGTAGGTCATCTATTGATGACCACTGCTAGATGTAATCTATTAGAGCAGCCACCTATGCTTTGAGCTTGTCCTTTGAAATCTTGTCCTGCCTTATCAAATGCACCACCGTAGCCACTGACTTCTCACAGTGCCCGACTTTCTGCTCTCTGGTGGTAGTCCCTAGATCCATGGTGGAGATGTTGTAAGTTATTCCTTCCTAACCTACCACAGGCATGGCTACTTGCACAGCTCGAGACCCAGAAGTATCCATCGTTACCTTGGATCAGATCTTAAGCTTCTTTTCCTTCTTTGTTGTGATTTGAGGTCGGGCTAAGATGACTTCTATTTTTTCCCTTGGGTCCTTTAATATGGGAGTTCTCTCAAGCTGTTTTTCCAACCATTCTGGTACGAAAATTTTTCCCTTAGGTGAATCATGGCCACCCTCGCCCTTCTCGGTCAAGGCTAAGGTTTCCACTTTCATATCTTCTAGGGACTTTTCTTTCTCCTTAGCAACATCTCCTTCTTCTTCATCAGAGTCTTGGATAAACATAATGCGCTTAATAGGAGGCTTGGTAGATGGTTGCTACATGGGACTCCCTTTTCCTGCTATCTCTTCCTTTTTCTTTTCCTCAGCACGCTCAACTTTGTGCACAGGTTCCTTGGAGTGCTTGACTTCAGGGCTCTTGAAAACTTGAGGTCCACCTTCAGGTAAATCTTCTCTTGGAGTATCTTCTGGTGGCTGTCCTTCTTCAAGATCCTCATCAAAGGCCCGCACGATTACCTTGCCACTAGTGTTATCAGTGTTATCTTTCTCATCCCTACTCTCTGAGGAACCAGTTTCCTCTTCCTCATAAGCCACCCTGTCAATAGTTCGATGTTCGTACTCAGGGTGTTCGTGGTATTCATCGGCTTCCTCCTCAAAGGGCTTTGAGGCTTCCCGCTCTCGTTCTTCCCACTCCTTAGAGATTAGCATGGTGGCTTCCATAGCCAGTGGCCCTATCGGTGGTTGTGAAGGTTGAGTAGTAGTGAGGACTCGTGTGAGGGCTGCTTGAAGAGTGGGATCCATTAGGATATAGGATAGCTCAGGGGAAAGATTATGCATGTGTCTCAAGAGAGCCTCAGGCATGGTGGAAGTGGGAATAGGTGCTATTACTACTGCCAGAGGGAGTGATGTGGTTGGTGACATGGTAGTGGAGAAAGGGGGAGTAGTCAATTATAATCACAGGCTCGGTCAGGTGCGAAGGGGAAAGATGGATGGAGATGTCCATTGCCAGTAGGGATGTGGAAATTATGGCTAGAGAGGTAGGTGGGGGAATGGCAAGGGCAGGGAGAGCCAAGAGAGGTTCAAATTGATCCGTACCTTTGGCCTCCTCCTCTTGAACTAATGGCTGCTTCGTGGTGCCTTCTGTTTGCTTTAGTTTCTTGGAGGGTGAGCCCCTTGAATCCTTCCTTGTATAGACCTTGGGGTTAGGAGACTGCCCTATTTCTATCTCTTTTCTTTTCTTAGATTTGGTAACCGGAGGAGACTTGGATGTCCCACCAGTTGAAGTGGTGGTAGCGACATCCTCTGTGGTACTCGGCTCACTTTTGAGCCCTTCATAAGTCAAAATCACCTCCTGCTATTTCAATTGGGCTATCCATCCATCAACCCACTCCTTAGTATGAGACAAGATTGGCTGGGTTATGGTATCAAGGCCATTGACCTCCTGCTCATCCCAGTCTATTGTTGCTATTGGCAGATTGGCGACTATAGGTACCTAAGGTGCATTACGGTGTTCTCATCTTCCTTGACCTGGTCCAGTATGGGGAAAGGCTACACCTTCCTTACAAACTATACAGTCATTCACATATAGTGCCTTGCACGTACCTCTTTATCATCCTGGCAGTCCGCCCAGAAATCCTTGATGTGATGAAGATGGGTAAATCTCGGCCCTAGCGCCTTTCTTATGTGGCCATACGGGTCTATCCACAGGTGAGCAGTGTGTAGGAAGAAATGGTAATATTTTAGTTCTTTCTCAGAGTTAATAGCACACTAGGAAGTTTTTAGTCAATACATGCCTTGGCCGAGAGTCATGGGATAAGAAATCCCTACTATGTGTTTGCCACTGAAGATTTCCTGTATGTGTTGGAGCTGCCTAGAAAGCTCCAGTAAGATGATTCGATCGTTGGGATATCAAGGCAACCTGTTTGGCCTTTCAGTGAAGCCCTAGGCATGAATGTATGTGAACTTTGGGTATTGGATGAAGAGAAAGGCATACTATTTCAAAAATGCCCTGGCACTATGGGAGACCTTCCTCTTGAAGTCTCCGACAATCATTCTGATAATATGGCCGATGAAGGCGTCGTTTACTCTACAGTACTCCTTTTTGAAGTTTTTGTACTAGAGCTGGGGGTATCTATCATAGACCTTGAGTTTTTGACCCTGCTCCCGATTGGGTGCCACAAATAACCCATTGTATTGTCTCCGGTCTACCAAGGAGTACACGAGGTACGAAGTCATATAGAATTTGGAGCTCTTCTTTACATTAACGAACTGCTCATGGAAGCAGTTGCTTATTATTCCTCCCTAGTAAAATGAAGTCTTTGTGGTGACATCCTCATTCCCCCAAAGGATCTACTTGATGAAGTACACTATCCATTCCTACAAGAAGGCTGCCGTAGGAAGGCCCATAACCCTGCTTAACATTGTGACCAAGTCATGATAATCGTCGTGGAGGTCACTGCGGAAGAGTTCACGAGGAACCTTCGCAGCACTGCCCCACCTTTCTTTAAGCCACTATTAATTTATTGACTTCTTATAGCTTGCCGAATTATCATCCCATACTACCTAACATTCTTCTATGGTGGGGACTTCCATCTCTTGAAAAGTAGGGATGTGGAAAGTATTCATGATCCCTTCAGCTGACATGTCGGTGATGACGTTGTCCTCTCTATCAATGATTGTTCTTGTGTCGGGTTGATATGCCTCCTGACAAGCCATGACCAACTCGGGAGCCACAAGGGATGGAGGGAATCTAGCAGCCTTTGCTATCCCACTTTGTCTTATCAGTCTTGCATTCTTGGTCGTTGGATTGACCCTAACCCTTTGTGTGAATTCATCAATATCAACATGCCCTATGTTGGTGTCGGTGATCTCCTTCCAATCCGTGGTAATCTTCGAGTGGAGAGGCTCACCCTGGAATTGGTATTTCATTTGATCATTTTCCTCTTTCCCTCGAGGGGTCTTGCCTAACTTCTTCCCTTTGTCCTTCTCGATGGGTGCTACTGAAGGTCCTACACCTGATTCCATATATCCTACAAGCAAAGGTATAGTCAGCTTAATTGATCATGAAAGCATTTACATTAGTTGAAATCCCAAAGATGAAATCCATTTTAAATGATCTATAAATCATAACATGATTCTTTATCTCCTGATGTCAATGATCTTTTGATTAGGGGCATTTGGATAGTTCAGGCCTGGAGGGCCGGACTTCCCTGGTAGAAATGCCGCTTTGGAAAGGAAAATAGGGTGTAGGGCTCCAGGAGATTTTCTCCGATTGAATTTTCATAATTTCAAAGGTTCGTAATGAAGAGGACCAAAATTGAGCACATGGGTCAAAGTTAGATTTCAGATTTGAGCTCATTTGAATTGGTTTAGGAGAATCCAGAAGTCCCAGGCTAGAGAGCTATTTGGAGGTGGCAGTTTGGAACAGTAGGTTGAAAATGGAATTCTGGAGATGGAACTCCAAGGTCTAGGGTCCAATGGGCTGCGGGGTGGTCAGAAGATTGATTTCCCATTTGAGCGCCCAGGCCCAAGGCACCGGGAAGCTGTTTATCTTTCGCTGTTTGGAATGGCTACATCGGGGGGAAGTCTGGAGGTAGTGGCAGGGAGAGCCAAGAGAGGTTCAAATTGATCCATACCTTTGGCCTCCTCCTCTTGAACTAATGGCTGCTTCGTGGTGCCTTCTGTTTGCTTTAGTTTCTTGGAGGGTGAGCCCCCTGAATCCTTCCTTGTATAGACCTTGGGGTCAGGAGACTGCCCTGTTTCTGTCTCTTTTCTCTTCTTGGATCTAGTAACCGAAGGAGACTTGGATGTCCCACCAGTTGAAGTGGTGGTAGCGGCAACCTCTGTGGTACTCGGCTCACTTTTGAGCCCTTCATAAGTCAAAATCACCTCCTGTTATTTCAATTGGGCTATCCGTCCATCAACCCACTCCTTAGTATGAGACAAGATTGGCTGGGTTATGGTATTAAGGCCATTGACCTCCTGCTCATCCCAGTCTATTGTTGGTATTGGCATATTGGTGACTACAGGGTACCTGGGGTGCATTACGATGTTCTCGTCTTCCTTGACCTGGTCCGGTATGGGGAAAGGCTACACCTTCCTTACAAACTGTACAGTCATTCGCATATAGTGCCTTGCACATACCTCTTTATCATCCTGGCAGTCCGCCCAGAAATCCTTGATGTAATGAAGATGGGTAAATCTCAGCCCTAGCACCTTTCTTATGTGGCCATACGGGTCTATCCGCAGGCGAGCAATGTGTAGGAAGAAATGGTAATCTTTTAGTTCTTTCTCAGAGTTAATAGCACACTAGGAAGTTTTTAGTCAATACATGCCTTGGCCGAGCATCATGGGATAAGAAATCCCTGCTATGTGTTTGCCACTGAAGATTTCCTGTATGTGTTAGAGCTGCCTAGAAAGCTCCAGTAAGATGATTCGGTCGTTGGGATATCAAGGAAACCTGTTTGGCCTTTCAGTGAAGCCCTGGGCATGAATGTATGTGAACTTTGGGTATTGGATGAAGAGAAAGGAATACTACTTCAAAAATTCCCTGGCACTATGGGAGACCTTCCTCTCCAAGTCTCTGGCAATCATTCTAATAATATGGCCGATGAATGCGTCGTTTACTCTGCAGTACTCCCTTTTGAAGTTTTTGTACTGGAGCTGGGCGTATCTATCATAGACCTTGAGTTTTTGACCCTGCTCCCGATTGGGTGCCACAAATAATCCATTGTATTGTCTCCGGTCCACCAAGGAGTACACGAGGTACGAAGTCATATAGAATTTGGAGCTCTTCTTTACATTAACGAACTGCTCATGGAAGCAGTTGCTTATTATTCCTCCCTAGTAAAATGAAGTCTTTGTGGTGACGTCCTCATTCCCCTAAAGGATCTACTTGATGAAGTACACTATCCATTCCTAGAAGAAGGCCGATGTAGGAAGGCCCATAACCCTGCTTACAATTGTGACCAAGTCATGATAATCCTCATGGAAGTCACTGTGGAAGAGTTCATGAGGAACCTTCGCAGCACTGCCCCACCTTTCTTTAAGCCACTGTTGATTTATTGACTTCTTACAGCCCGCCGGATTATCATCCCATACTGCTTGACATTCTTCTATGGTGGGGACTTCCATCTCTTGAAAAGTAGGGATGTGGAAAGTATTCGTGATCCCTTCAGCCGACATGTTGGCTATGATGTTGCCCTCTCTATCAATGATTGTTCTTGTGTCGGGTTGATATGCCTCCCGACAAGCCATGACCAACGCGGGAGCCACAAGGGATGGAGGGAATCCAATAGCCTTTGCTATCCCACTTTGTCTTATCAGTCTTGCATTCTTGGTCATTGGATTGACCCTAACCCTTTGTGTGAATTCATCAATATCAACATGCCCTATGTTGGTGTCGGTGATCTTCTTCCAATCCGTGGTAATCTTCGAGTGGAGAGGCTCACCCTGGAATTGGTATTTCATTTGGTCCTTGTCCTCTTTCCCTCGAGGGGTCTTGCCTAACTTCTTCCCTTTGTCCTTCTCAATGGGTGCTACTGAAGGTCCTGCACCTGATTCCATATATCCTAGAAGCAAAGGTATAGTCAGCGTAATTGATCACGAAAGCATTTACATTAGTTGAAATCCCAAAGATGAAATCTATTTTAAATGATCTATCAATCATAACATGATTCTTTATCTCCTAATGTAACTGATCTTTTGATTGGGGGCATTTGGATAGTTTGGGCCTGGAGGGCCAGACTTCCTTGGTAGAAATGCCACTTTGGAAAGGAAAATAGGGTGTAGGGCTCCAAGAGATTTTCTCTGATTGAATTTTCATAATTTGAAAGGTTCATAATGAAGAGGACCGAAATTGAGCATGTGGGTCAAAGTTAGATTTCAGATTTGAGCTCATTTGAATTGCTTTAGGAGAATCCAGAAGTCCCAGGCCAAAGAGCCATTTGGAGGTGGCAGTTTGGAATAGCAGGTTGAAAATGGAATTCTGGAGATGGAACTCCATGGTCTGGGGTCCAATGGGCTACGGGGCGGTCAGAAGATTGATTTCCCATTTGAGCGCTCGGGCCCAAGGCACCGGGAAGCTGTTTATCTTTCGCTGTTTGGAACAGCTACATCGGGGGGAAGTCCTGAAGCAGCGGCCCAGCGGTCATGCCTCGATGCAAGTGTCGATGATCACATAGGAAGGAAAGTCGGTGTAAGTTCTTTGTTGCGGGATGAGGTCCTGGCAAGAGATGAATGTCCCGCCAACAGCTGGGAGCAAGACCGGACCCAGCACAATGGTCCACCGTTCGATTTCATTTTCAGCCCTGCGGCGGTTGGAAGGGCGGAGCCCAGAGCTCATAGGCGCGAGCGAGATTTCCCCCTCGGAATGGTGGATTGGGAGAGGACTCCCAGATGGCAGAGCCCGGGAGTCGGATAGACGCCGAGCATGGATGACTTGGTTCCACTGTATGCATATTCCATCTATAATTTGCTATATTGCCCCATTGAATCAATCAAGTTATGCATCTTCATGTTAGGGTCCATATTGGCATAGGTCCATGACTGTCCTCCCAACACCCATGTTGTTTTATTCTAACATTTGCATGCTACAGGTTTATCGGCAATTGTCACGGTGATTTCATTTTGTCATGGTGACAGGGATGTAAGGGATGCATATCAGGGGAAGTCATTGCTATCACTGTAAGGTCTTGGTGAGAGACCCTCGGTCTCGCTGACCTTACACATGGATTCCCTCTGAATTTACTTCCAGTGAGACTATGGTGGACTCTATCGGCATAAGGTTTGCGGTGTCTCGCTGAATGACATTCGGGTTCATTCTAGCCAAGCATGAGTTTTGTGGCAGGAGGTTACAACAAAAAGATTAGGTCTTTCCAACAGGTAACGATGGCTTTCAGTGTGAGATCCACTTTCTCTTGGCAAATAAAGGGCTAGCTCGGGGTGGCTTTCGGTAAAGCAAGAGTACTCTACATGAGGTTTCCCCGACATCATTATGTCTCGCCGAAATCGCGGGGAGTTCTCCATCGGCAAGAAGGCCAAAATGTCTTGGTGAAACATTCTACTCAGTGTAGGTTGTTCATTTCAGTGTAAAGTCTTGGTGAAGCACCCAGAGTCTCACTGAATGAAGTGATGAAGTTGCCCTATCGGCATGACAATGGGGTCATTACAATGACATGTGAATAAGCGGGTGCCTTCGGTGAAACATTGCATGATCGACATAGGGTCTCGCCTATATCTGAAAGCTATAGCGAAGCAGGTAAAGTGGATTATGCATCTCGGTGAGAGTCTTCTTTTGTCCTAGTGACCAAAAGTTTCAGTCATTGTAAAAACCCATCTCGGAGAAAGGTCTTATCGCCATCTGAATGTCCTGCCGAACGAGCATGTCGGCAAGAAAACTTTTAGGTGAGGAGATGTCTTGCCGACTGGGCCAGGTTATGCCGACAGAGGGGGCCTTTGGAATAAGTTCTCGGGTCAGGGAAAGGTCTTGGAAACCTCGCTATGTCCTACCGACCCACTCCATGCTTGCTGAAGGATAAGGGGAGGGGGTGTCGGCGAAAGGTTATGCCGAAAGGAAAATTCACGCCAACTGAAAAGGGAAAAGTGCATTCGCCAAGAGGAGGAGCCTTGCCAGGAAGTCTTGGTGAAAGCTACTAGCTTTTTCTGAAAGCGAAGGCATCGCCAAGACCTAAGGAGCTCGTGGTGAGGTCTTGGTGATGGATGAATTTCTCCCTGACTCAACACTTGACAAGAGAAGGATGTACTCGATGGAAGGTCTTGCCGATCAGGCAAAGTCTCAGCGACAGTGAATGAAGGAAAAAATCCCATGTGCAGGATCCTGGTTGCCCGAGCCCGAGGGAGCCAAAAGTTATACCGACAGTTTTGCGCTAAGTCCTCACCGGCAAAAGGAACGTCTGGGCCCGAGGATCATGAAGGCCCCTGTGAAGAACGACCACGTGGGGGTAAAGCTCTAAATTGCTCATGAGGATGCTATGTTGGTTAATTCAACTTTCGATGACATGGGTTTTGCTCATAATTCCATATTCCATCATCTACATGTCCTTTGGTGGTCATTGTTCATTTTAAACCTTATAAAATCACAGAAACAATGTTCGGGAGGGTGGACAGAAGACCTACCTCGAACACTCGATGCGGGGAGGTGCAGGATCTACTCATGATCAATAAGTGAAGGAAAAGGACAATGATCAATCATAGGTTTCAAAGATGGCGGACTCTTATGGAAAGCTCTGATTATTCTCTGCAACACTGTCAAGTGAAAATGATAGGCTTGAGCAGGTCTTTTATACCCCTAATCACCATTAATGGCCCTATTGAATGTAGGTACTGTGAGACAATGAAGTTGGTGAATTTGAAAATCAGCAATAGCGGCAGGAGATCTGAGGTCCGATGGCCGGGAGGGTGCAGGATGACGACCGCTTGAAAGTTTGACTCGGAGGGGTCGGCGACGGCAAACAGAGAGTCGAGGCCTGGGGGTGGAGTTCCGTGAGAGTTCTGCCGTAAGAAACGGCGAAACCTATAAGGAACTCCAGAATTAGAGGTCCGGAGATTCAGGCTTGGAGTGCTCGATGGTTGCCAGGACTTCCCACAAACACATCAGACGGTAAATATGGAGCCGGGGCCCGGGGGCCAGGAAGACATAGCCCATTCACCATCAGGGATGGCGGTGACAACAGGGAAACCTGGCAAGGGAAATCTGAACGGCTGGGCTCGGAAGGGCCCGGGGCCATTGGTAGGGGCAAACTACCAGAGAGACTCCGCGAGGCACTTGAACACGACAAAATTAATAGGGGAAGGCACGGTCAACTTATGGTGGGACTTTGAAGCAATTTTGATCATCTAGGACACCAAAAAAGAGGGGGGCATGCAAAACGAGGCAGTAACAAAAACAACCTGACAAGGCAAAAGAAAAGAGGGTCCCCGTTCGAAACGAAACATGTGTGCCAAGGGCACAACAACTCCATCCATAGTAATCTGGGAACTATGGAAGCAAAGGAATAGGAGAATATTCCAGGGGAAAGAATTGAATAAGGATAGACTATGGGATAAAATTGAGAGAAAAACTATTGAATTGGTCAATGAGGACACTTGGCAAAAGGTAGGCAAGAAAAAATTATTCACAAATTGGGATGACTATATGATCAAAAACTTCTTGGGCCTCAAGTCACCCAATTTGAATGGGAATAGCTCCCTTCAATCCAAAAGGGAGATGAGAGAAGAGATAGTTTGGAAAGCCTCATACTTAGGGTGGATAAAAATCAATTTTGATGGTGCTTCTCATGTAATCCAGGTCTGGGCGGGGCTGGGTGTATTGCACATGACTCTAAAATTAAGGTTTTAGATGAAAGATCCATTCCTCTTGGCAATTCCACAAGCAATAAGGTATAATTCAGAGTAGTTGTGCTTGGCCTACAATTAGGTCAAGATCTGGGATATAGTCAGATCCACTTGGAGGGTGACTCATTGATAACTATCAATGCAATACGCAAGGGTTCCACCCCCTAATTGGAAACTCAACCATCTTATGTAGCCGATCAAGGAACTATCAGACAGGCTTGCAACCTTCAAAGTTAGTCACATATATAGGGAAGGCAACAATAAAGTAGATGAGCTGGAAAAATTGGCCACTGATATTGATAGGTAGGACATGATGTGGTTAGGCACTGGAAAATGCATCAGGGAAGATTTCAGCACCGATCTTTGTAGCGGTGACACACAAAAGCATATAGGATTAAAGGCCATCTCTATGCATCATTCTTGACAGGAAAAGGGTTGATATCAAGAATATAAAAAAAAAAGAATAAATCAAGGCAAGAAGATCTCCTTGCAAAAGCTAGAGGCCACATTAATAATCATCCTGGGGAATGCGTACTATCATCAAGTGAAGTAGAAGCTTGCCACAAATGAAGGAATTGATTGATACCTTAGTCATCATGAGGTAATAGGGTTGTGGTTTACAAAAGGCAGAGTCTATCCATTTTAACACAATTGTATTCCAAGCAAGCCAGAGATAAAAATTTCTAGAAAGGGGGGTGTGCACAGTGAGAAATGGAGATGCCATTGTCACTAGACACTAAAAGGAAAATATAGGCTTTCATAGGGGAGATACCAAATAGACAACTACAAGGATTGCTACAATCCTCTCATTTGCTCATTTTGTGGGCAACCAAAAAAGTGCTTGGGCTAGAATTCCTGAAAGCCTATGACAAAGCCAAAGGCAACATGAAGATCTCAACAATGTTTCTCACAGTCCTTCTGCACATGGGTGTCTCAAAGGAAATGGGTAAAAAACTAACCCAGATGGTCTTTGTGCATGCTTGGTTGGGTGATATAGACGCAGGTCTGGATAATGTGGATGACAAGAAGAAAATTCCTATGCTAAAAAATTACTACATGTTGCACATGAGAGGCCCTGAGGTGATGAAGTTTCCCTTGATTCACACTATTAACCCAAAAGGATTTGAGCAATTATGGGTAGAGAGGGATAGAAATGTCTTCCTCCTTCTCAGGGCAGTGAAATTGACCACCAATATTCCTCGTGGCTGGGTAACGAGGTACATTGCAGATGAGGGTCTGGAGGAGGAGATAGCTCTAGGAGATGACGTAGACTGGGACTTGGGTGAAGGAGAAGAATGGTTGGAAAATGATCAAAGAGACCTACAAGAGAAGTTGCAAAGAGACCATCGTATAAGAATTGTGGTGTATACTACCCTATGATCACTAGCTACAAGGCGTATTTGAAAGGGTGTGAGTCTTAGGATGAAGATGAGGAAGTCTAAGTAACACTTGGCTGTAATGACTCACTGACTAGTAGGGTGGTTTTTTTGTCATCTCACTTATTTTCATGTAGTTAAATTTTACACTAGCAGTGGATTATGGTGTTTAGTTAATTCAGGCCTATGTAATCTCTCTCTATATAGGTAGTAGCTCTGGGTTGGCCATTACTATAGAAAAGGCCTCCCAAAATTTTGGCTGTAGAATCATGGTATGGATAGCTAGATAGGTAGTAGCTCTGGGTTGGCCATTACTACAGAAAAGGCCTCCCAAAATTTTGGCTATAGAATCATGGTATGGGTTGGTCACTATTACAGAAAAGGCCTCCTAGTAATTTTGATGAAATCATGCAATCATTTAAAAAAATCAATATAGGGTGCTGCCCTAGAAGTGTTTAATGATAAAAAAAAGGAAAAACTTTAATTGAGGAAGTTTAAAATAGGCAAAGCTCGTTGATGGAAGTCTTCAAGTGGGTAGTTATGATGGTCTTCAATAGTAATTTATGGTATTTTTTTCTCTTTCTCCCACTGTGAGTAGGTAAAGGAAAAACTATCACATACTTTCAGTTTTGCATTGAGATATTATTTGTTTTTGAAAAAAAAAAAGGAAGCTATTTTATGCACAAGATGATAACATTTTGTTTCTCAGTTAATTGAAAGTTGGCCATAACTGCTACAAACCCTTATGGGTTACGTTGTTAAGACTTTTGTTAAAAATGCTTAATCTTTTGATGATCTAAACCCATTAGGGTTTCTAGAATCTCATTTAGAGATTGTTCTTACAGTTACATAAACTGTATATAGAGGATTTATTGCATCTATATAAGATGGGTTCTTGAATTTCTTGTGGATCTGAGAGAGGAATATGAAGCTTCAGACACATTGTGCAAAACTTGTACTACATTGAAAATATTTTATTATGATTCTCATATTATTATATTTAAGGAAGATGTTGTCGTTCTCATACAACATTCTTCAATGTGCTTATTGAAATTTTTTATAGTCTTGTATTGAAATTCTAGGACTGCATATTGCACTTCTAGGGTATTGATAGAATACTATAATTGAGTTGCATTGTAATGGAGTTGGTGCTCCTAGAGTTGGTGCTCCTTGGAGTGGGTGCTCCTAAATTGTGTAGAGTTGGTGCTCTATCTGAATAAAAAAATATTTTTCAAGTGGTTTTTATTCCCCTAGAGGGTTTTCTACTTAGGACAAAATTCTATGTTATGTGGTGATTTTATGTGTGTGATCTTTTTCTTATCAGTCTAATTTTAATATATTGTCAAATGCATAATTATAAGTCTTTCATATTTGTCATTGTTATGCCACATTTCATATCAATCTTTCATATTTGTCAATGCACATTTCATGCATAAAAGGTTCTATTATTAATGCGAGCTTTGATACATGTGGAAATGTTAAGTTCATCCTTTGTTAATGTTTCATGTTTAATTCATGGTTCATGCAAATAGAATACTGTTCATGCACAAGTCAAATTTATTCTTTGAGCTGTCATTTGATGTTTTGATTTAAAAGTCAATTTCACTTCACATACTATCATTTGTTCTCTTGGTTTAAAAGAAAACACAAATTCTTGTTTTTGAAAAAGTTTGTGACTTTTATAAATCATTGATGCACCTTGGCTCTTAGTGATTTCAGTCTTCCAAAAAGAATGACACTAGTAGAGAATGAAGAATTGAATAGGCAGATACAAGAATTTTTGGGGAAAGGTTTGATCAAAGAAAGTTTGAGTCCTTGTGTCATACCTACAGTATTAACACCTAAGAAGGATGGAGAATGGAGAATTTTTATAGACTCTAGAGCAATAAAAAAAATCATAGTTAAGTATAGATTCCCTTTTCCTAGGTTGGATGATATCATGGATTGTTTGAGTGGAGCATTTGAAGTATTTTACAAAGATAGACTTGAAGAGCAGATACCACCAGATCATAATCAAAGAAGGAGATGAGTGGAAGACTACTTTTAAGATAAATGAAGGGTTGTATGAGTGGTTAGTGATGCATTTTGGATTGAAAAATGCACCAAGTACTTTCATGAGGTTGATGAATGAAGTCTTGAAGAGTTTTTTGGGTAAGTTTGTGACTGCATATTTGGATGACATTCTGATTTTCAATAAGACAAAGGAAGAAAATTTGTAGAGATTGAGAGAAGAGAAATTGTTGATAAACCTTAAGAAGTGTAGTTTCATGAAGAAATATTTGGTATATCTAGGATTTGTGAGGGTATGTCCAGGATCATCATGGAAAAAATAGGCCCTTAAGTGGTGAAAAATTCAGAGAAATGAGTCAAGAAACTTGACATAAAAATTTGAATAAGTTATCTATATTATTTCAAAAATATGTAAGAATAGAATATGTAGCAAATTGAATGTAGTTTCTAAACTACTAGGTTTATTTAAAAATAAATAAATATATTTGGTGAAAATTTCAAATTTCAATGCATTAGCACTTAAATTTCAAAAAAAAAATTAGTAGGTGTTTGTTTGACCACCCTAACCACAATAAAATGATAATATTTTTTTATAATATTTAGATATAAGTAGAGGACTCATCCCGATGTAATGCATATTTGTTTGTAATTTTTTTCCAAGTAAATAATTAATTATGAATTTTTTATTACAACTTTAAAAAAATATAAAAAACTCGTATGTCTAACCACCTTAACTTGGTCAAACCTTCATGAAATTTAATATTTTTTTTAATCCTATAGTATGCAAAGTATAGAAAGTGACACATGTTTTGGATTCAAAAAATGTGATACCGTTTGAAATCTATGGATGTTTTTCAATCAACCTATCAATTAGGACTTTAGTCGTAATTCAAATAGAAAATGAATAATAATTATTTATTAAATTCAAAGTAAAGAATAATTTATATTGGCAAAAAGCCGAGAATATCCTCTAAAAACCTTTTTTCGTTTCATCAATTTTGGGTATAAAAAAGTGGTTAGCCACATTGTTGGGAAATTGTTGGATGGTGTGATGTGGTGTTGATACGTGGTTGTCATTGATATCAACACTATTAGCATTTGATGTTCTAAGTGTTGTATATGTTGAGGATATTGAGAAAATTATAAGTGAATGTGTTCTAGGTTCCTAGTGGAACTGTGCTGAACTGTGCAGGTCATGAAGGGATTACGTTATGCATGTAAAAGGTTAGTTGTTGTGGATAAAAGGGTTTAGTGTTGAGTATGTCTAGATCATCTACCAGAAGTTTTAGAGGTCCGCATAAATTAATGTTGAGTATGTCTAGATCATCTACCAGTTGTATGTTCCTAGTTATCTCAGCTATCACGAATGTCTCTCTACTATTTCTTGGTGTTTTTAGATGTCTCTAGTTCATCCTCTATCCTTGTGGTACTTCCACATGATCTGATGAAGCTTGTGATTGAAAATATTTTCTTGTGCATGTTCGGTTTTTCTTGTTTTTGGATGACATGTTGATGCTAGCATGTTGTGGATGTTTGAGGCATGATTAATTGGAGTATTCTTGTTTTGGAGAAGTGAATGTAGGTCCCCACTATGTTATGGCCGACCTTGGTGGGCGCACATTGAAAATTTAATTGTGAATTTGAGCCGACATTGAAAATATATTCTCTTCCTCTAGCTGACTTTGTTATGGTGAGATCTTTGTGGTAGATATATAAGAAGCAATAGTATCAAAGTATGTGAAGTGTGGTTAGTGTGTTGAGTATGTGTTGTGTGCTGTTGTGTGCATAAGTGTGAATATCATTGAAGAGAAAGTGTGTAGAAGATCGAGCAAAGTATGTATAAGTATTGTGCCTAATTGGAACTGTAATCAGGCTTGGACATAAGCCATTCTCTCAGTTCAAATTTCCAAATGGTTTTAATTTGAATCTTTCTGTAAGACAGGGAGTCTTCTATTTGTAGTTGAGCAGTGAGCCTGAATGCATGTGCATTCTCCTTATTATTTTCCTTTATACTTTTAAGAGAGTATAATCTTGTGGATTGACATCCACCATGGTTTTTCCCCTAACAGGGTTTCCACGAAAAAAAATATTGGTGTTATTTTCTCTCTAATGTGTTAATTGCTTATGGTTAATTTTTTATTCATGAGATATGAGATTAAAGTTAAGTTTACAAAGTTTAAATTTCTGTGATAACTGATTCACCCCCCACCCCTCTCAATTGTTTGTCCTTTCTTTTTCCAAAAATTGGTATTAGAGTGAGTTCCTCTGAAGAAAAGTCTAACAGCTTGAGGTGTTTCGGGATGGCAACATTCAAGAAGGATAGCCCTAGATTTGATGGTACCAACTACTCACTATGGAAATTTAGGATGCAATTTCATTTATAGTGCATTGGAGATGCTATCTACAAGATTAAAAAGAATCAATACACTATTCCTACGAATGGACCCTCCACTCCTGATGAGATCAAGGATCAGAAAGAAATACTAGAGAAATTGAAGCATTGGTAATTGCTCTGATAGATTCGGAGATGGAAAATGTGGTAGGCCTATAGATAGCTCATGAGATCTGGATAAAGCTGAAAAATTTGTATGAAGGAGATACATAGGTAAAGATGGCTAAGCTACAAAGTTTGAAATGTAAGTATGAAAACCTAAAGATGGGTGAAGATGAAAATATTACTTCTTTTATGCAAAGAGTAAATGAGATAGTGCTAGGTATTAAATGTGCCAGTGGTTCAGTAAGTGAAGATGAAATTGTGGCTAAGATACTCAAATCCTTGCCTTCCTCCTACAAGTCAAAAGTTCATGCTATTGAAGATTTTATGTCTATAAGCAAGATGACAAGAGACACATTGATAGGAAAGCTTGCTACTTTTGAAATAAGTGAATTTGTTGAATCCACACCAAAGACTGAATCTAAATTCAAGGCTACTATATCTGAAAGCTACAGGTGAAGTTACAGTCCTAGAGAGAACTCTAGAAGGGCATCCATATATGATGAAAAAATGAAACAGATCAAAGACCAAGATAGAGAAGTTTTAGAACTGGAAGAACTCATTACAAAACAAGAAGGAAGAGGAAAAGGTAAGTATAAAGATGTATTACCTATTAAATGTTTTTCATGCAGTAAAATAGGTCACTTTGCATCAAGATGTCCTGAAAGAGTTCCTAGGTCTAAACCTAGAAAACCTATATTTCAAAAGAAATGATACTTTGTCGAAGAAGCAGTAACAAATGATGAGTCTGATAAAGATGTTGGAAATGAGGATGATTGGGGTTTTATTGCTACCATTGAAAATAATCTTGAACCTACTGAATCCACTGAAGAAAAGAAAGCTCTTGCAGCCTGTGTTGAGGAGAAATATGAATGGGTCATTGATAGCGGATGCTCACATCATATGATAGGTGACAAAAGAAATTTTGTGAATCTAGAAGAGTATGATGGTGGCGTTGTGAGATTTGGAGACAATAATACTTGTGTGATTCATGGTAGAGGCTCTATTAGCCTTAGTGGTAAAGAAAATACTAATGATGTTCTCTATGTTGAATGCCTGAAGCATAACTTGTTAAGTGTTGGACAGATGGTGCACAAGGGATATGATCTATAATTCAAGGATAGAAAATTCTATATTCATGGAAAATTTGGAAACATGATTTCCACTAGTGTGCTGAGTAAAGGTAACATCTTTTATTTGAATATTGCTAATGGTAGTTGCTTAATTGATCAAGTAGATGAAAGTTGGTTATGGAATAGGAGATTGTGTCATGTAAACTTTGACAACATCATTAAAATAAGTTCTACTCAAGTAGTAAGAGATCTTCCTAAATTAGTGAAGCCTGCTAATGTAATCTATGAACTATGCCAAATGGGTAAACAAAATAGAGTCTCCTTCTTAAGCAAGAAATTTCACTCAAATAATGTGTTAGAACTATTACATATTGATTTGTGTGGTCCCTCTAGAGTTAAGAGCATTCATGGAGAGATATATTTTATGCTCGTCATTGATGACAACTCTAGAATGATTTGGGTTTCCTTTTTGAGAGAGAAAAGTGAAGCATTAGATAAGTTCAAAAGCTTTAACGCCATGGAAGAAAATGAAAAGGGTCTGAAGATCAAATTCCTGAGATTTGATAGAGGTGGATAATTTCTTTCAAAATAATTCAATACTGACTGTGAAGAGCATGTAATTAAAAGACAACTATCTTCACCCCAAACCCCTCAACAAAATGGAGTTGCAGAAAGAAAGAATAGAACAATTCTAGATGCTACCAGAACAATGATGGTGGAAGGAAATGTGCCTCAAATGTACTAGAGTGAAGTGGTAAGTACTGTTGTATATACCTTGAATAGAGTATATGTGAATGGTAATTCTGGTAAGACTCCTTATGAACTAAGGTTTGGTCATAAGCCTACTGTCAAATGCTTCAAAATATTTGGAAAAAAGATGTTATATCAAAAGAGACAATGACATAGGAAAGTTTGATGTCAGAAGTGATGAAGGAATCTTCCTAGGTTACTCCACAAAGAGCAAGGCATATAGATGGTAGAACAAAAGACTGAGAAAAGTAATTGAGAGTGCAAATGTCAAGGTTGATAAGGATTTAGTTAGATCATCTAGAAGAGGTAGCTATGATTTAGATTAAGATATCATGTGCCAAGGGAAGAATTCACAATCACCAAATCTACTTCATATTATTCCATATGTTCTGATGAAGCAACCACAAGTTGTTCTGGTAAATCAAGTCAGTCAAGAAGCGCAGTCAAGAGCAACTACACAAGAAAGTTAAGAAAACATAGAAGTCTAAGAAATTCCTAAAACTATAAGGTATGTAAAGTTGAATCATTCTAAAAGTCAAATTATAGGAGATAAGAGTAAAGGAGTGCAAACTAGAAAGAAAATTGCTGAAGAATATTGTCTGATTTCCAAGATTGAACCTAAGAATGTCATTGAAGCCTGTCAAGATGTACACTGGCTAGAAGCTATGAAAGAAGAACTATCACAAATTGAAAAGAATGTCACATGGACACTGTTTCTTAGGCCCAAAGACAAGAATGTGATTGGCACTAAATGGGTATTCAGAAACAAGTTGAACAAAGATGGTGAAGTGGTCCGGAATAAGGCAAGACTAGTATGTAAAGGCTACTCTCAAATGGAAGGTATAGATTTCGAAGAGACCTTTGGCCTTGTTGCTAGAATTGAAGTAGTAAGACTATTTCTTGCTTATGTTGCTTACAAGAACTACAAAGTTTACCAAATGGATGTAGAGTCCACATTTCTAAATGGGGAACTTGAAGAAGAAGTGTATATTGAACAACTGGATGGATTTCAGCTAACAAATGAGGAAGACATGGTTTGTAGATTAAAGAAAGCCTTGTATGGACTCAAACAAGCCCCCAAAGCCTTGTATGCTAGACTGGAAAAATACCTACTGAAGCTTGAATTCTCACAAGGTACTCCCAATAGTAACTTATATTTCAAGATAAATCATGATAAGGAGTTAATCATAGAAGTTTTTGTTGATGATATCATCTTTGGTGGAGATGATAATTTATGCATGAAGTTTGCTAATGAAATGAAGAATGAATTTGAGATGAGCATGATTGGTGAAATGAAGTTCTTTCTAGGATTGCAAGTATCACAATTGGATCAAGGGATTTTCATATCTCGGTCCAAGTATGTGAAAGAACTGTTAAAGAAGTTTGGAATGGATGATTCCAAACCGGTTGGTAAACCCATGGTGATTGGATGTAAGTTGACACATAATGATGATTCTCCTAAGGAAAATCAAACTAGATATAGATCAATCATTGGAGGATTACTCTACTTGACATAGAAAATGCCAGATATTATGCATGTTGTATGTAGGATTGCAATATTTCAAGTTGATCCAAAAGAATCACATGTAACTACTATCAAAATAATTTTTAGATACTTGAAGGGCACTGCTGATTTTGGACATTGGTATTCAAAGGATGATGATCTTACACTGTGTGCATACATAGATTCTGATTGGGCTAGTGATGTGGATGATAGAAAAAGTACTAGTGGTGGTGCTTTCTTCCTAGGGAAGAAGTTGTTATCCTAGTTAAACAAAAAGCAAAGCTCTATTTCTCTATCCATTGCTGAAGTAGAATATATTGCTGCTGCAAATAATTGTACTCAGATTCTATGGATGAAACAAATGATGAAAGATATTAAGGTGATATATGAAGAACCCATTACAATATATTGTGACAACTCAAGTGCAATAAACATATCAAGGAATCCAACATTACACTCGAAGACTAAGCATATATCAATCAAGTTTCACTTCTTAAGGGAGAAAGTGAATGAGAAGGAAGTTAGACTGGAGTATGTGCCTACAAAAGAACAGATTGCAGATATCTGTACAAAGCCATTTCTGAAAGATACTTTTGAGTATCTTAGAGGAATGCTAGGGGTAGTTAACCCTCTTGACAAGAACTAAATGATGCACTTATTTGCATCAATATGTGAGCTACATTGCTATATTCTAATCCATATTGATGTTTTCCTGGCTACGACTCAAGGGGAGTAATAAGATGTGCAGAGATATGGTTGAGAGCATGTATGTGGAAAGTTGATGGTTACCTTTGCCATTGATGTCAAAGAGGAAGAAGTGTAATGTGAAAAATATAAATATCTAAGGGAGAGAAGTGTAGAATGAAAAATCTTTCCAAGGAGAAGAATAATTGTGCAGTGTGTTGGGTTGATGGTATTTTTCACATCATGTGTTGCCATGAATGCTAAAAGGGGATATTTTTGGGAAATTGTTGGATGGTGTGATGTGGTGCCAATACATGGTCGTCATTGATGTCAACACTATTAGCATTTGATGTTCTAAGTGCTATATATGCCAAGGATATTGAGAAAATTATAAGTGAATGTGTTCCAAGCTCCTAGTGGAACTGTGTTGAACTATGCAAGTCATGAAGGAATTACATTATGCACATAAAAGGTTAGTTGTTGTGGATCAAATGGTTTAATGTTGAGTATGTATAGATCATCTACTGAAGGTTTCAGAGGTTTGCATGAATTTGTGTGTAAGTTGTGGTCTGACAGTGTCTTGTTGGTCTATATCAGAGTTTCTGAATAAAGATTGTATGTTCCTAGTTATCTCGGTTGTTGCGGATGTCTCTCTACTATTTCTTGGTGTTTTCAGACGTCTCTAGTTCATCCTCTATCTTTTTGGTATGTCACATGATTCGGTGAAGCTCGTGATTGAAAATATTTTCTTGTGCATGTTTAGTTTTTCTTGTTCTTGGCCGACATGTTGATGCTAGCGTGTTGCATATATTCGAGGCATGATTAATTGGATTATTCTTGTTTTGGAGAAGTGAATGTGGGTCCCCACTATATTATGGCCAACCTTGGTGGGTGCGCATTGGAAATTTAATTGTGAATTTGAGTTGACATTGAAAATATATTATTTTCCTCTGGTCAACTTTGTTATGGTGAAATCTTTGTGGCAGATATATAAGAAGCAATAGTATGGAAGTATGTGAAGTGTGGTTAGTGTGCTGAGTATACATTGTGTGCATAAGTGTGAATATCATTGAAGAGAAAGTATGTAGAAGGTTGAGCGAAGTATGCAGAAGTATTGTGCCTAATTGGAACTGTAATCAAGCTTGGATAGAATCCATTCTCTTAGTTCAAATTTTTGGATGGTTTTAATCTGAATCTAAATATGTAAGATAGCGAGTCTTCTATTTGTAATTGAGCAGTGAGCTCTAGGTAGTGAGCTTGAATGCATGTGCATTCTCCTTATTATTTTCCTTTATACTTTTAATAGAGTATAATCTTGTGGGCTAACATCCACCATGGTTTTCCCCTTAACAAGGTTTCCACGAAAAAAAAATCTTGGTGTTCTTTGTCTCTCTGATGTATTAATTTCTTATGGTTAATTTTTTATTCATCAAATCTGAGATTAAAGTTAAGTTTACAAAGTTTAAATTTCTGTGACAACTAATTCACCTCCCCTCTCAGTTGTTTGTGCTTGCTTTTTCCAACTCACATACCCTACACATACCCATCATATCGCCACTTTTTTTCCCATCATGATCCTACAGATACCCAAGATTTCTATGGAAGGATTGAAGATGCACCTTGAGAAAGTAAGAGCAATTATTGAATGGCCTACACTTGAGAACATTGGAGAAGTCAGATCATTTGATGGATTAGCTAGTTTCTATTAGAAGTTCATCTGAATTTTTAGTTTAGTACGTAACCCTATGAAAATGATAATGAGAGGTGATAGAAAGGACTTTAAGTGGACATCTGGAGAAGATAAGAGTTTAGAGAAGAAAGTGAAAGAGAAACATATTTTGGAATTATCATATTTCAATAAGGTATTTCAAGTTGATTTTGATGTGAGTGGAAATGCAATAGGAGTAGTGTTAAGTCAAGAAGGTAGACCTATAGCATATTTCAGTGAGAAGTTGAATGATGCAAGGAGAAGATATTTAGTTTATGATCAGGAGTTCTATGCCATAATTCAATCCTTGAATAAGTGGAGACATTACTTGTTGCCTAAGGAGATTTTGTTGTATACATATCATCAAGATTTGTAGTATTTGAATAGTCAAGGTAATTTGAATCAAAGACATATGAGATGGGTAGAGTTCATGCAAATTTATACTTTTCTTTTGAAGCATAGGAGTGGAAAATAAAATAAAGTTGTTGATGGATTGAGTAGGAGAAGGAACTTGTTGAAAAAGATGAGAGTTGAAGTATTAAGTTTTTGTTGAATTGAAGCATATGTATGAGGAAGACACTAATTTTTCAAAACATTGGAAAGCATGTAAGGAACCTATTATGATAGATAAAAGTAACTGGTTGGACTATTTCATTCAAGAAGATATGTTGTTCAACGGAAATTAGTTGTGCATACCTAGAAGTTCAATGAGAGGCAATCTAATAAAGGAGAAGCATAGTGGTGGATTGGCAAGACCTTTTGGCATTGATAAAACACTGGCATTGGTGAGTGAAAACTACTTTTGGCCTCAGATCTATAAAGATTTAAGGAAATTTGTTCAGAGTTGTAGAGTTTGTCAAGTTGCAAAGGGAGTATTCAAAACATTGGATTGTACAACCCTTTGATAGTACCAGAGAGACCTTGGGAAGACATAAGTATGGATTTTGTAGTAGGATTTTTGAAGACACAAATAGGACATGATTCTATATTTGTGGTAGTAGATAGATTTTCAAAGATGGCTCATTTCATGTACCTTGTAAGAAGACAACTAATGCATTACATGTAGTAAACCTAGTTTTTAAATAGATTGTGAGATTGCATGGATTGCCTAAGAGCATAGTTTAAGAGAAAGATACAAAATTTGTTGGATACTTTTGGAAGAAACATTGGAAGAAGATGAAGAAAAATTTGAAGTTTAGTTCAACATTTCATCCACAGATAGATGGACAGACAGAGGTAGTGAATAAGAGTTTGGGAAATTTGTTGAGATGTTTGGTTGGATTAAAGGAAGGAAGTTGGGATATGATTCTTTCACAAGTAGAGTTTGCATACAATAATTTAGTGAACAAGAGTACATGAAGAATACCTTTTGAGATTGTTATCAGAGAAAACCCAAGAGGATTAGTAGAGTTGAGAGATATCAGTATGGAAAAAAAGAGAAGTGAAAATTAGAAGAATTTGCAGATCGCATGAAGACATTGCACAATTAGGTTAAGAAACATCTAGAGGAGATGAATAGTAAGTACAAAGAACAAGCAAACGAGAAGAGGAGACATAATGAATTTGAAGTGGGAGATGAAGTGACGTTGTACATGAGAAAAGAGAGATTTCTAGTTGGGACATATAACAAGTTGAAAATGAAGAAGTTTGGACCTTGTAGGGTACTTAGAAAGTTTGATTCAAGAAATGCATTTGAAGTAGAGTTACCAGAGACATTGAGTATATCACCTATTTCAACATTGTAGACCTATATCAATATAATGAAATAGAGGTAAATGACAACATGAAACAAGAATTGAAGAAATAGTTACCATAGCAAGCACCAGAACATATTGAATACATCTTGGACAGTAGAATTGCATGAAGCACCAAAGGGAAGTAGTACAAGGAGTATCTTGTGAAGTGGAAAGGTAGACCAACAGAAGATTCATCTTGGATTTCTTAGGTTGAGGTGGAACAACTTGGTTTTCATCTAGCCCCATGAAAGTGAGGGACTCAGTTTCAAATCAACCCCTGGTGTCTGATGCATGAGCATCCCTAGTTCACAAGCAATGTTGCATCAACTAGAAATATTTCTATTTTAGTTTGTTTCTTTTCATTTTCCTATTCAGTTAGTTCAGTCATAAGTAGTTTCTATATTTTGGTCCACACTCTACCTTACAAAGCCTAATAACACATCATTCAATGTTTTTTGGTTTGTTGCCAACCCTCTCTTGAGATCCGTACTTCATTTCATTCATTTGCAGAGGAGTCCTATCCATTTAGGTCTGACCTATTTGTGTATAGATGTTGCACTTCATTCTTGGAGTTTGTAACCTTCTTGGGCCAACGCGAAGGAATATAGTGTTCTAGAAATGATATATATTTATGTAATAGATCTTGAAGAAGTAGTTCTTGATTGGGGATTCAGATAGATAGTTTGGAATTCTTTGCGAAGGAGCTTCAAAGCTATATCTTGAGCATATTCTATAATTGTGAGATCAGGCCTATGAGCCCCCAATTGTATTTAAAATCTATCATACATTGATTGATTGAATCTGTCTTTTCTACTTATCTTTGAGTTGTTTCTGTTGTGTTTACTCTCGTTGTATCGTCTGGAATGTTCTCTTTGAGGACCCTCCTAACCGTGACTGCACCAGTTATGATATGCATGCTAATATTTTATGGATGTAGAATGGATGGATTTTTTTTGTTATTCCATGATACTTGGATGTTAGTAATAATCAAATAGAAAATGGATAGAAGATAGAAGAATGATACGTTTATTGATTATCCTTTCAGTTAGTGATATTGATTCATAATTCTAAAGAATCTTTGATTATTCTAATATTTTATTGGATATGTTGATGAGAGAGATGATCTTTCTTTGCTTCTAGGAGTTTGTTTAATTCATCATAGAAATCCTTATTTTTTGATATAGAAAATAGATAAGATGGACCAAGGTATGAAGAACTAGGGTGGCATATATAATGTGATGGACTTTGACTATGCAAACATATAGGAGTATCCTTTTTCATACCTAACATACAAAAACCTTGTTTGATCATGTGAAAGAATGAGCCATCAAGGTAAGGAGAATAATACACAAAGGTATGAATAACTTGATATGTCCTAGCCATTATTTTACTTGAGACTCTCCTAACACATGCAAGATAAGTATTCATCAAGGTTGTACTACAAGAATATCCAACAAGCACAACAAATGAAAATAATGATCAATACCCCATTCCTTTCTCTCTAAATCATTTTGGCATCATTGAGAGATAATTAGAATGGATCAATAAGATAAATCATATGAAACTATTAAAATGAAAAAATAGTTAATGTTATTCATATCTATTGCCAAAGAGATTTTCATGTTCTTAGATGATATCCTAAATGATGCCCATTGTTGGAATGATATATATTGTAAGACATACATGGGATAATGAAGTTATATTAAATCAATTAGGTTATTGATATGAACTTAATTAATGTGTTCGAAGATTAACCTTGACTTCATGATTTGTTTCGTTAAATTTTACCTTCTTACATGTTGTACTTTCTTTTTCTTGCTTCACTAAAGGGTGGGAATGGCAATCAATTTATTATGAAAGAAATATCATTTCGAGTGAATGGAAGATGAGATGGGTGATTTTGATATTTTTGGAATATTTGAATATTTTTGACATTTTGAAATGTTTTGACAATTTTTAGAGTTTATGATTATTTGAATGTTTAGAGTTTTCAAGTTATTTGAGGTTATTTTTGAGTTTTTGAATGTTTTCCAAGGTTAGACAAAATGTTAGGGTTTTTCAGTGTTTTCAACTTTTTTTTTTGTGTTTTCCAAGGTTAGATTAAGAAGAAGACCTAAGAGGTTCCAACCTAATACCTTAGGGGCTCATTGCTAATGGCCTTGCCTACGTAAGAACAAAGAAAATGTAGTTCAATTGACTCCCTAACAAATGACAATTTATTGATGAGATATGAACATCTTATGGATTGTGAATTTATTATAATGGTCTCCTAAAGGACCGACCTATACCTCAGAGGTGCATCGATGATGGCCTTTTCTATATGCACGTGTAGAGGAAACATAGTTAGCCAAGTTTTTTTAACATTTTTAATGTTTTAGATCTGTTTAGGGGTTTTTTATGTGATCTGGATGTTTTTGGAGGTTTCTTAAAATGTTATGAATGTTCTTGGGTTTTCAAGATGATTTGGATGTTTTTGATATTTTAAACTTTACAAGTGTTTGGCTGTTTTTGAGATTTTAAACTTTACAAATTTTTGGAAGTTTTTGAGATTTTGAACTTTGCAAATGTTTTAATGTTTAGGGATTTTGATGATTTTACAATTTTTTTTAGTGTTTTGAGATTATCTAATGTTTTTTAATTTTTGTAAGAGTGGTTTTTACAAGAATTAGGTAACACAAGAATCCAATTGAGTAACCAAGTATAAGAAGATTCCTTCAATTGAGTTTTATGGAACTTCGATATGAATTAGATAGGATGACCTAAGGGTACAACTTAATAGGATGAATAGATATTTTCCTGAATAACAAGCCATGGTAGGGATGAAGATGGATTGGTGAAAAATGGATTCCAACTATATTATAGAGGGGATGGAGTGAGAAAAGTACTTAATAGATAGGGGATGGAGCTTATTTACACAAGGTGCCTGTTTACCAGGTTTTCACCAAGGTACTTGCCCAAAGTGCCACCAAGCGGTTTTCACTAGAGGACAATTTTTCTCTTTACTGTTTTCAATCCTTTTTCTAATTATTTTGGGATTTTTGGTTGTTTTTTTAATTTTTTGGAATAGTGCCCCACTTGGGATAGGCATAAAACCTCTTGAGATACATACTATTCATAGGTTCTTGCAATGGATCTTCTTCTGGTGTTGCAATTTGATAAGCTCCTGATCCATAATGAGTT
Source organism: Sequoia sempervirens (assembly GCA_007258455.2). Taxonomy (NCBI): domain Eukaryota; kingdom Viridiplantae; phylum Streptophyta; class Pinopsida; order Cupressales; family Cupressaceae; genus Sequoia; species Sequoia sempervirens. The sequence goes on from VDFB02321694.1 coordinate 47,579, forward strand.
GTGATGATAAAGGGTCCCAACCAATTTGGTTCAAACTTCCCCTTGCTATTTTGGTCTAGCATGTTCTTCTGATTTTCTTTTAGTACAAGATCTCCCACTTGGAATTTTTGACCCTTGATCTTTCTATTATAACTCCTTTTGAGTCCATTATAATATACCTAAAGATGATTAAGTGCTTTTGGATTCCATTCATCTAGCAATTTCAATTCATTAACCTTGCTACTCTCTATTCTTCCTCAGTGATCAAGTGCTATAGAGATACTTGTTGCAAGAATGATGGTGTTGTCATTGATGTCAACAAGAAGTTTGCTGATTGGTGTTGTCATTGATGTCAACTATGGGATGAAGATGTTGAGGATATTGAGAAAATTGTCGAAAAGAGGAAACAGGGTTGTGCATATGTAGTTGAGACCTTGGAGAAGTGTTGTGAATACGTAGAGCTATTATTTTTTTGTAGATTCTAAATATGAGTTGGAATGAAGTAATGAGATGAGATGATGCTTCTAGTAATTGGTTTCCAAGTGCTTTTGAGAAAATTTAATAAACAGAGTAAATTGTGTTATGCAAATGTTCATAATGTGCTCCAATATTGTGATTCATGTTCTTTCTGTGTTGATGCTATGCCTGTGCAATTCTTACAAGTTATTCAAGGTTGAAAAAGGTTTCTATATTCAAAATTTGGGTTTTTAGATCATTATACAATGCAAAATATTTTGAATAGTGTGTGAACTATTTATTTAGTGATGTTTTTTGTGGTCTGGGAGAAATGTATATGATTCAAATTTCTCCACTATTTGGTTTTAGGTTGTGCAGATTTGGGAAGTTTCTTATAGTACTTTTATATGTTTGTATTCAACTTGATTTGGTATAGTACAGTGAGAGTTTCATTTATTAGTATGCAATTAAGGGTTATTAGTTTTCCTAAGTTGAAGTATTTGTTGATGTAAGATTGGATGAAGTGTTTGATGAATCTTAGGTACTTCATGGATTTTTTTTGGACCGATTTCAAGTGAATTATGTTATCCAAAACTTTTAGATTGATATAAGGAAGTGTGTACTTAATATCTATGGTGTTTTGCATGGGTGTTGTCTGACCTTGTTTTTAACACTACATGTGAGGCTTGTGGAAGATTTTTAATGTGTATTGGGATCTCTTTGGGTCCTAATTAAGGATTTATGTAGGTTTCCTTTCATTACTCTCCACCACGAGAATGTTTACGTTCCAACCTATTTTGAATTTGAATGTATAACAACTAATGACTGACATTAGAGAAAGTTTTTGAGGTAGAGCTTCATAAAAATATGTATGGTGTTTGCAAGAGGGTGTATGAAAGAGTAAGAAGAAAGATAGTTGTGAGATTTTTGGAAGAGATGTGCATGATGCAAAATTGAGTAGAGCAATGCAAATTTCATGTTAGGTTTCCTGAAGGAAGTTAGTTGAAGGCATCCAAAATATTTCATGTGAGATTGTGAAGGTGTGCAAGCAATTTTGGTGGATTCCTTGAGTTGAGAAGTGTTTTATTTGTATAACATTTTTCTTCTATCTTCTTGTATTCTTTCTATGGTAGTGAGTGCTGGTTGTGAGCCTTTTTGGATAGTGTGTCCTATTCTGGAAGTGAACCCCTTTGTACTGGTTTTTCTATTACTTATATTGTGAGCTAATCCTCGCCATGGTTTTTCCCTCATTGGGTTTTTCACGTAAATCTAGTGTTCTTATGTGTATGGTGTTGTTATTTCAATTTCTATTATTTGCATTTCATGTTTAATCAATCTAATAGAATAAGGACTTAATGAATGCTTGTGGATGTAATTACTATTGAGGGTTTTGAAGGTTTAATTTTCTACTATTGATTCACCCCCCTCTCAGTTATCTTGTTTATTTGAACAATTGGAATAAGAGCAAGGTTCCTTGGAGAAGAGCTTAACCACTTGAGGTAGAGTCGGGATGGAAAACAAGATTTCTTTGGAATATCCTAGATTTGATGGCTATGATTATACATTCTGGAAGAAAAATATGGAAGGATATTTGTCTACTCAAGGATATGATATTAGGAAGGCTTATTAGAATACATATACCCCACCTTAGAATGGTCCAATTACAAGTGTAGAAATCAAGGTGCATGAGATCAGTGCTAAGACATGATTTATTATTGTGAATAGTCTTTTAAATATTGAATTAATTAAATTCATGAGTTTAAAGATTGCAAAAGAAGTTTGGGATAAGTTATAGATAATTTATGAAGGAGATACAAAGGTCAAGCAAGCAAAGTTATAAAACTTAAAGGCACAATTTGAAATGATGCATATGTCTAAAGATGAAATAATTAAAGGCTACATTTAGAGATTTGATGAATTGGTGAGTAGTCTGAGAGGTCTTGGTGCAACAATTAAAGAATCTAAAGTGGTGAAGAAGGTTATCATATCTCTTCTCAATTGTTATAGTGAAAAGGTTTCTACTATTGAAGAAATAGTTGGCTTTGATAATTATTCCAAAAAATCAGTTAATTGGTACTCTAACTGCATTTGAAATGAGAAAAATGAAGAAAGGTACAAAAGTAGAGACTACTTTCAAGGATGGTAAATTAGAGAAGGTTGAAGATTCAAGTGATGAAGATATTGATGATTTGAAAGCTAACTTCATTCAGAAAATGAAAAAGGGCATTGGTAAGTATAGAGGTAAGTTACCTTTGAAATGTTTGAGCTATGGTGAGATTGGTCATTATGCTTCTAGATGTCCAAAAAGAGATTTAAACAATAAGAACAAGGAATGTAAAGGAAAAATGATTAAGAAAGCCTACTATGTGAAATAAGATGCTGGTATTTCTAATAATGAATCTAATTATGGATATTTTGATGATAATGAATGTCTATTTTTGGCTATTAAAGAAGAACCTAGTTTTGCTAACCCTGAAAGTTGTGTGAACGAAAGTGTTCCAAAGATGAAGGATAAGGTTGAAGGTATTTTGGTATCTACTTTTCATGTCAAATAGGATAAGAATTATTGGGTTGTTGATAGTGGTTGCTCTAATCATATGATCGAAGATAAAAGTAATATTGTTAAACTTGAAAAGTGTGATGGAGGATTAGTTAAGTTTGGAGATGATTCAAGAGCTAAGATTTGTGGAATAGGTTCAATCAGTTTTGATGTAAAGCATTAATGCTGACAATGTTTACTATGTTAAGGGTTTAAGACATAATCTTTTGAGTGTTGGAAAAATGTGTAGAAAAGGTACAATCTTGTGTTTAAGGATGAGGCATGTGAGATCTAGAAAGGGTTTGAAAATGTGATTGTTGCAGGTAAGAGAACTAATGGAAACATAACTTAAGGGTGCTAATGGTTATTTCTTTATGTCATAGATTAATGATAGTTGGTTATGGCACCAAAGGATGTGTCACATGAATTTTGATAATTTGGCAAGAATTAGTTTGGTTCATGTTGTGAGAGATTTACCTAGAATCACAAAACCTATCATTTTTTTTTGTGAGAGTTGTCAATTTGGAAAACAAAGGAGTAGCTTTAAGGGAAAGGAACAATCTGCTACTGGACTATTGGAATTAGTGCATACAGATCTTTGTGGTCCTACAAGGTGACAACTACTTTATGCTTTTGATTGATGATTACTCTAGAATGACATGGGTTACTTTTCTTAGAGAGAAATTTGATGCATTATATAAATTCAAGTCATTTAAAGCTATGATTGAGAATTAAATGGATTTGAAAATAAAATGCTTGAGGTATGACAGAGGTGGTGAATTCACCTCCATTGAGTTTAACATGTTTTGTGAAGTTCATGGAATAAAGAGGCATTTGTCTGCCCCTAGAATTCCTTAGTAGAATGGAGTTGTTGAAAGGAAAAAAAAAACTATTCAAGAAGCTACAAGAACTATGATGAAAAAGGAAAATCTATCTGAAGTCTACTAGAGAGATGCTATTCATATTGTTGGTTACATACTTAATAGATTTCAAGAAAATATAACGACACAAACACTCCTTATGAGCTATGGTATGGAAGGATTCCTATTGTGAAGTATTTTAGAATGTTTGGAAGAAAATGTTGCATCAAAAGAGAAGAAAATTTAGCAAAGTTTGATGCAAGGTATGATGAAGGTATCTTCCTTATATATTCTACTAGAAGCAAAGCTTACAGATGTTACAACAAAAGGTTGAGAAAGATAATTAAAAGTGAAAATGTTAAAGTTGATGAAAACTTGTAGAGTTCTATTGTGGTAGATGGATATGTGTCAAATTAACCTGATTATAGAGAAGTAGAAGAAATAGTTGATGAACAAGAAGTGCAGAATGAAGAGAAAGAAGATCTGGATAAGACACCTAAAACCCCTAAGTATGTGCAAAAGAGTCATTCTAAAGATCAGTTCATTGGAGATAAAAGAAAAGGTGTATTGACAAGAAGAAAAGTTATCGATGTTGAGGTAAATTTCTATTTACTTTCTAAAGTTTTACCTTAATCAGTGAGTGAATCATGTAAGGATTAGCATTGGATGAAGGAAATGGAAGAAGAAATTATGCACAGATAGAGAAAAAATAGACTTGGGAATTGGTCCCTAGACTGACAAACAAAAACATGTTAAACAAGTGCAAGACAACTAAGAGGAGGGGGTGAATTAGTTGTCACACAAATAACAACTTAAACTTTCACTTATAAATTCTTCAACCACACTATTATGTTATTAAATATGAGCATGAAACACAAATAACAGAAAGTAAATCAACACAAAGGACACCAATGTTTTACATGGAAAACCCAATAAGGGAAAAACCATGGTGAGGGTTAACTCACACCATATAGTATTTTCAAAAGAGGCTCACTACCAAAAGGACTCACTGTCGAAGTACAAAGGCTCACTACCTACGCAAGATTATACAAAAACATAATAAGGCTTTATAGCCCAAAATGAACTGAAAGATGCACCTATCATGTGCTGATAAAATTCTAGAGATTCTTAGTATTCAAACTTTACACCCTTCATTCTTCACTCATTTTACATCAACTACTGACTTTCTAATCACACCTTTTCTTTCATTACTCACTCACTATTTATTCTATTTATTCTCTATTGTCTATCATTGACACACACTCTCTGCTCTTCAGAAACTATTCGCCATATATTTATATTTGATCTCCATCGCAAGAATCAATTAGGTTGGCCTGATTAGATGCAATTCAATTTTAAAGGATATCAGCTGTTGGCTCCAATAGATCACAAAATATTTTCAAAATGCAATTTAACCATTAGCACGTTACATTATGTCAGCTTGGACCAAGAAACAAATCACACATAAGTTTTCATATCATATGAACATTAACTTAACAAGTCAGTTAGGAATAGTCTTCATTGCAACTAGAATAATGTCACTTCATTTTATGAGCACCGAAACATGAAATAACTTGATCATGCATGCCTTTAACATCCATAAGTGATTTCCCAAAACTGTAACAAAATATTGTCAACTTTGGAGAAATACAATCTAGAATATCGAAGAGGCACCAAAAATACCAGATCAATCACCAGAGAAGATATGTCAGTTATATGCACTAGGTTTAGAGTACTGGACCAAGCTACCAACATCTACCAACATGGTGACATCAATGACAACATATAGATAACCTACTCATTCTTCCAACAATCTCCCACTTTGTCATTGATGGCAACATGTAAACAAAATTATCCTTCTTTTCCTCAATTTGTTTTAACTTTCTCCCTATCTCCAACACTCTCCCCCTTTGACATCAATGGAAAAGGGTTCCAAAAATGAGTGTAAACATGGTGACATCAAAATTTCAAAATATTTCCAAAAACTTCAAAAACTTCCTATAATCCAAAACTTTTAAGCAAATACAAATTAAGTGAACATGAAATTATTCACCTAGAATACCTTCTTATACCTTTCCTTGAGAACTGGATACAATTTCTTCCAATTGAATATGGTAGAATCCAATTTTGTGCATGCACATTCCAATAATCTTTTGTGTCAATGAGATTTCTGAAAAGATGCTCTAACCAGACTTCAACAATTTCTTTAAGAAGCCATAAGGTCTTTATCACATCATCTCTCTGTCTTTGTGTAATGATTATTTTATCTTTTCCTTCTTCAAATCTTATTCTTTTCTTCCCTTCTTTATCTTCAAATATATTGAAATTCTTTCCAATGCTTACTTCAGCTTCAATTGCTTCAATTATGCTTATGAAATTATCTATAGTTGTAGGCCACCCAAGACAATAGTTGTAAACATTTGAAATTTATTTAATACACTTATTTGTTTCCACAATAAATCCAAACAATCTCTTCTTAGCTTTTTCACATATTCTTTCAACCAAGATTCCCTTCTTACGTCCTTCTGGACCTTCAAGCAACATCCTTTCTTCAACAATCTCAATCAATTTTTTTGGCAAGAAATCAGAAACACTAGAACTTCAATATCTTTCTGAAGTAGATGATCTACCAAAGCATCATCAATTTTTAGTTTTTCAATAGGTGAGGTAACATTCCATAGCTCATTGATCTTCTTCATTTTTCCTTCAACTATCGTAGACTAGATGTTATTAGGATGAAGGGATTCAGTTCCAGTCAGAGATTCCTTCTCCTTCTCATCTAAAATGTCAATGATGTCTTTAGCTATCTCTTTTCTCCTTTTTGATTTCGGAGGGGAATCATTGATAACACCCTCCAATTCTCTTTTTCCAGAGGAAGAGTCCACTTCAAATCGAATTGATGTAGATATACCAGAGCAAGGGTTTGCTTTCAAGGATGAGAAATATGATCTGCACATGTTTACATTATCTTCCAAAGACTCTAGATATCTATAAATTTTCTTTCTAATAGGGATACCAGATTCCCACATCACATTATCTTTTCTTGGTAGAGAATTCAGAGTGTAAAACACCAGACATACCAACAAGGATCTGAAACAAAAGGGATAATTCTCAACCAATGACATTCAAACATTTTCAAGGAAATTCTCAAGCAACAAGCTACATAAATCAAATTGTCTATTCTCCTTAACCATCATGTCATTAATATGTATGACAATCTTTGAAGTTGAAATTTCATAATTTCTGAAATAAAATTTCTATGAAATACCATACACAAGATACTTAATGATTGAATCAACAAGTGTATCAATCAATAGTGCTCTAATATCTCTATTGATTCCAATAAGCTCCTTCACATCTTTATATTTTACGGTTTTCCTTAGGGAACTCTCCAATGCTGCATAATCTAGTGATCACTTCAATTGCTTCCTTCAAGATCAAATAGGGTTTTTCCAAAACAATGCTTCCATCCTTGAAATGATTCAACAAGAAAAAGGTAACCTCTTTATCTATAATCCATGGAAATTCACTCTATAAATCCATCCCTAGGGTTTTTATGTTCTGTAATTCAACTTCACTCAACCCTAGTTCAATTCGTTTCATTTTCCTATGATCATATTCTTCTAATTTGACACTTTTCAACTTCAAAGGGGTAACTCCACATGATCCACTATCCATTGTTGTGCTTTCTTGAAATTCAACAAAACTTCTTCTATTTTCTTCTTTCCCTTTGCAATTAGAGAAAAGGTTTCCAGATTACTTGATATAATCTCTTCAAATTCCTTTTAGAAACACTTTAGGCTCACTCCAAGATCATTCTAGGCTTTTTTTCAAGCTCTTCAAAATCACAATTTAACCAAAAAGACTTGCAAGCTTCATCTTATAGACCATCGAACTTACCCTAAAACACATTAAATGTGGTAGACACCAAAAAGTTGTTAAAAGTAGTCTTCATATCACATAAAGCCTTATTTGGTCTACAAATCCTCATACCAACTTATTTTCCTCTAGTTATTTTTCCAACACCTCTAAATAATTGTTCTTCACATTCCAACCATGTACCATCCTCTGACACACCATTCTTCTAGGGGGTTTTTATAATCTTCTAATAATGATCCCCCTAAGACCATGCTAGGTCTAAAATCCAAACAAGTCATCTGTATCGGATGAGGGAACAAACAAATTAGGTGTCTTATATTTTTCTTCTTCTTCTTCTTTTTTCTTCCATACCTTATCCATCTCTTGCTTCATCTCTTCTTTGTCAATCTTCTTTACCGATTCACTCTTCTCTTCCAGAGCAGTCTTCTTTCCTTTTTTATTCCTACATATTTTAGATACATGTCCAGGTTTTTTGTAGTTATAACAGATCACACTTTTTTTTATTAAATTGTCCTCCATTATTCCTTGATCTACACTGATTTGCTTTGTGTCCAAATTTATTATAGGTATAGTAGTAGCCATTAAAGAATTGATTCATTATGCCTTTATTAAACCTGTTTCTCATTACCTGACTAATCATTCTCACTTGATATTTTCATTTTGTATCCTTATGTCAAATATTCCCACATTCAAAACATTTTCTAGAAAGGGAACTAGAAAACTGATTTATCCTACTCCTACATTCAGTTGCTCTATGATCATATTTGTTACAAGAAAAACAAACACCAGCAAAAGAGGGGTACCTATGTGCGTTAGGCTATCTCATAGGTAGTATTTTTTCAAAATTCCTTCTTTGCTTCATCTTTCCTTGATTCTTCTTCACATATTTAGAACTTTCATCAATATCAATTCCCAAGCCACCTTTGTCTTTACATGGTTTATGTCCTGCAAGTAGTTCTTCAAGTTTACTGGAGCTAAATCTGAAATTATTTTCACAGAGTTTATCCTTCTCTAGTTCCACTCTTAAGTTTACTCTCTCCTACTCAAGTCTAGAATAGTCATCATATTTTTTTTGCATCATTGTATTCAGACATTCTTCAATTCTCTTCTTCTCTTCTATAGTCACTTTTAGACCAATTATCTCTTGTTTCAACTATTCACTTACTTCTCTCTATCTTTCCTTAAATTTCCTCAATTGTTCCTTCAATTTGTGAACACATTCATTTGCTTCATCAAGATTATCTTTTAGATCTTTTTTTTCTCTTTCCAATCTTTGTTTTCTCTTTCCACTTTATCAAGATCTTCAAGAGTAGTCTGAATCTCTCCTTTATCATCCATTCAATTAGCCTTCAAGATCTTCCTCAAGTAGTTAAGCTCTTCACCAAGGAACCAAAAGCTCTAATACTAATTGTTAAAGAGGCATAGGACAACTGAGAGGGGGGGTAAATCAATTGTCACACAAATAACAACTTAAACTTTATCACTTATCAATTCTTCAACCATAATATTCTATTATTAAATATGAGCATGCAACAAAAATAACATAAAGTAAATCAACACAAAGAACACCATATTTTTACGTGGAAAACCCAATAAAGGAAAAACCACAGTGAGGATTAACTCACACTATATAGTATTTTCAAAAGAGGCTCACTACCAAAAGAAGGACTCACTATCCAAGTACAAAGGCTCACTACCTACAAAAAATTACTCACAGTCCAACAAGGAGGCTCACTACCTACAAAAGATTATACAAAATAGAACAAGGATTTATAACCCAAAATGAACTGAAAGATGCACCTATCAGGTGTTGATATAGTTCTGGAGATGCTCAGTATTCAAACTTTACACCCTTCATTCTTTGCTCATTTTACATCAATTGCTGCCTTTCTAATCAAACCTTTTCTTTCATTACTCGCTCACTATTTCTTCTATCTCTTCTCTATTGTCTATCATTCACACACTCTCTCTGCTCTTCAAAAACTGTTCACCATATATTTATATCCGATCTCCATCTCAAGCATCAAGTAGGTCACCCTAATTAGATGCAATTCAATTTTAAAGGATATCAACTGTCGGCTCCAATAGATTGCAAAATATTTTCAAAATTCAATTTAACCATTAGCATGTTACATTATGTTGGTTTAGACCAAGAAACAAATCACACATAAGTTTTCATATTATATCAACATTAACTTAATAAGTCGGCTAGGAATAGTCTTCAATGCAACCAAAATAATGTCACACCATTGTACAAGCACTAGAACATGAAATAACCTAATAATGGATGCCTTTAACATCCATAAGTAATTTCCCAAAACCAAAATCATAAATTTTCAACTGTGGAGAAATGCAATCTAGAATACTGGAGAGGCACCAAAAATACTAGATCAACCATCAGACAAGATAAGTTAGTTATACGCACCGGTTTTAGAGTACCGTACCAAGCTACCAACATCTACCAACATGGTGAAATCAATGAAAACATATAGATAACCTATTAATTCTTCCAACAAAACATAATTGGAACTAAATAGGGTATTCAGGAACAAGCTGGATGAGAATGGAGTAGTAAGAAACAAGGAAAGACTTGTGTGTAAGGGTTAAGTTCACAAGTAGAAGGTATAGATTTTGAGGAGAATTTTCCTCCTATGGCTAGGATGGAAGCTATCAGAATGTTTTTGGAATTTGCAGCACATAAATATTCTAAGGTCTATCAGATGGATGTGAAGGATGCTTTTCTGAATGGTGAATTGGAAGAAGTTTACATGGAACAATTGGAAGGTTTTTAGTTATCAGACCAATCAAACTTGGTATGTAAGTTGAAGAAGGATCTATATGGTTTGAATCAAGCTCCTAGAGTTTGGTATGCAAGATTAGATAGGTACTTGATATAGTAAGGATTTAGCAAGAGCTCCACAGATAGTAATCTTTACTTTAAAATGGAGGAAGACAAAATCGTGATAGTAGTTGTATATGGGGATGATATTATATTTGGTTGAAATTAGGCTATGTGAAAGAAATTTACTGAAGAAATGCATAAATAATTTGAGATGTCAATGTTTGGGGAGATGAATTTCTTTCTTTAGCTACAGATCAATCAAATTGATAAAGGGATTTCCATTTGATAGTCTAAGTATTCCAAAGAGATGTTGAAGAAGTTTGGAATGGATGAATCCAAACTGGTATGTACTCCTATGGTGAATAGTTGTAAATTGATCAAAGATGATGATTCATGTAAGGTTGATCAGAGAAAATATAGATCTATGATTGGTGGAATACTGTATTTAACTGCTATTAGACTAGATATCATGCACACAATTTGTCTTGTTGCTAGATTTCAATAAGATCCTAAAGAAACACATGTTGCAGTAGTGAGAATATTTAAATATTTAAGAGGCACACTAGATTATGGTTTTTGGTATCCTAAGGATATTGATTTCACATTAAATCCTTATACAGATGTAGATTAGGCTGATTGTGTGAATGATAGGAAAAGTACAAGTGGTCATGCATTCTTTCTTAGATGTAGATTGGTTTCATGGCTAAGAAATAAATGGAATTTAACTTCTTTATCCATTGCAAAAGTTGGGTATATTGCAACAACATCATGTTGTACATAGGTATTATGGATGAGACAAACATTGAAGTATATCAGAGTTGTATTTGATGAACCTATATCTATCTTCTATGATAATACAAGTGCAATAAAAATTTCAAAGAATATAGTCATGCATTCAAGGGAAAAGCATATAGCTATCAGATATCAACTTTTGAGAGATAAGGTTATGGAGAATGAAGTGAAGCTTCAGTACATTCCTACATAGGATCAAATTGCTGATATATTTACTAAGGCTCTTCCTAAGGATGATTTTAAGTATCTTTAGGAGAAGTTCAAGGTTATTGCCCCTCCTTTATTGAATTAGATGCATATACAGGTGCATCAATCTAGTGGATCTATGGATCTATTTATTTTATGGAATGATGTTGGTGGCTACCTCTTGGGGGGAGTAGGTAGTATCATGTGTTGTCATTATGTTGCTGATTTTTTTGGGTGTACTCCTAAGGGGGAGTATTCAAAGTAGGAAATTTTGGTTCAGTGATGAAGAGGGAGAAAAATGAAAAATAAATTATCCTTTTCCATTGATGTCAAAGGGGGAGAAAAAAATCATGTGAAAAAGTAGAGAAATTTCTTGATAAGGAGAAAGAGACTCCTGTAAGGGGGAGAATGTTCAAAGTTGTTGTATGGTCTTTGGTGGATTTTCACATCTTGTGCTGCCATCAATGAAAAAGGTTGAGATTGTTGCAAGAATGATGGTTTTGTCATTCATGTCAACATGAAGTTTTCTAACTGGTGTTGTCATTGATGTCAACTATGGGATGAAGATGTTGAGGATATTTTAAAAATTGTGCAAAAGAGGAAAACAAAAGAGGAAAACAAGTTGTGAATATGTAGCTGAGACTTTGAAGAAGTCTTGTGAATACATGGAGCTATTCATTTGTTGCAAATTCTGAAGATGAGTTGGAATAAAGTAATGAGATGAGATTATTCTTCTAGTACTTCGTTTCCAAGTGCTTTTGAGAAAACTTAATAAACAAAGTAATTGCATTATGCAAATGTTCATAATGTGCTTCAATATTATGCTCCAAATTCTTTCTATGTTGATATTATACCTGTGTAGTGCTTACACTTATTGAAGGTTGATAGAGATTTCTATATTCAAAATTTGGGTATTTGGATCATTGTACAATGCCAGTTATTCTCACCAGTGTGTGAACCTATTGTTTAGTGATGTTTCTTGTGGTTTGGGAGAAATGTATTTTCTTTGCATTTCTCTGCTATTTGGTTTTAGGTTTTTCATATTTGAGAGGTTTCTTATAATGATTTTATCTTTCTGTATTCAAGTTTTTACTTTATTTGGTGCAGTACAGTGAGAGTTTCATTTATCACTATGTAATTAAGGGTTATCAATTGTCCCAAGTTGAAGTATTTTTTGATGCAAGATTGGATGAAGTGTTTGATGAATCTTATGTAGTTCATGGATTTTTCTAGATTTATTTCAAGTGAATTATGTTATCCAAAACTTTCAGCTTGATCTAAGAAAGCATGTACTTAATATCTATGATTTTTTTGCATGGGTGTTGGTCAACCTTGTTGGAACACAATGATCTATTGAGAGGGAGATGAATAGTAGAAATCAAAACTTTTAGTCTTGAAGTCCTTTTTTTTAATTTAACCTTAAAACTCAAATGTGCAAATTAAAACATAAACCAATATAGCAATCACATGCACATGAAACATGGAACACTAGATGTATGTGGAAAACCCAAGATGGGATAAACCGCGATGAAAAATGCTACTAGGAATTACTATCCTAATCCATCCTCACAAGAAATGAAGTTCAATTACAATTTTAAGAGCTTCAACTCTAAGGAAGCATCAACTTCCTGATTTAGAAGCTATAACTTCAAATATGGTACAACACCCTAATCTCAGCTACAACTTAGTACAAAGAGGCTATAACCTCTATAGATTTACAAATTCAAGTATGCATAAAACTAGTTATACAAAACATATAATCCATCAATTAAGTAGATAACATTTTCTGTCTTTTTTCACTCTTATACCACTATAAACAACTTCACATATATATTATAGATTTTAACTCTTTGTTATAGTAACACACTTAATTCACTAACTATATGGTGCAAGAGCACCTAAAGCATCAATTTCTGAATCAATGCATTGGAAGGGTCATAAGTAGGTTTTTTCAAGTTGTTTGAGTGTTTTATAAGGTAATAAGGTGCAAAGAGGTCATTTTAGGAGGTTCTACGTCATTTTACAAGGTGTTGTTTAAGACAATGCAAATATTGCTAAAAGTTGCAATTATTGTCATAAGAGGTCATTTTGTTAGAATTAGGGTGTTTTGAGTCTATTTTCATAGAATAAGGTCATATGCACCAATATCAATGTAATTTGAGGTTTATCAGGGTTCATTTTATCAAAAGTATCAAAATTTACTATGATGTCAAAAAGTTTCTATGTAAAAAGTGCAAAAAAACTACAATTTTTGAGAGGTCTAATGGTCAATTGGGATTTGAAAAGTGGTTGGTCAGTTTAGGAGTTAGTTTTGGGTTGGAAAAAATTTAAAAGGCATGTACACCTTGTGATGGGGGTTGGCAAGTTGCATTTTTAAATAAATACCATAAAATCTATTAGTTTCTTTGCATAAATTATGTGTTTTCATGAAATCTATTGCTACATGCTGAATTGATCATCTGTATAGAAGTAACACAACCCAAGGGTCATGGAATGTGTTGAAGGCATGAGTTATCTCTCCATTGGTGGTGATTTGGCTTCTTTTCATTGAGTTTGGTGAATTTAGTAGCCTTTTACCTTTAACAGCCTCGATAGCCCTATTTTAAGGGTTTTGATCCTGTAAATGAACAAAATGGCCATTCCATCTACTAACTAAGGTTGTGGCTCAATGGAATGGCATGAATTTTGTATATTTTGATTTTAGTGTCATGGTAGGAGTAGGGAAGGCCAATTTAGTGTTTTGGGTTGATGTTGTAGTGGCATTTTACATGGTTTTTAAAGAGAAACTTGGTCGTAGAAGTTCAGTTTTGCCAAACTATTATTGTGGCTAGCTATGTAATGAATTATTAAGCATGTACAAACCTGTGTTAGAGTTTTTGAATCATTGGTTTGGGTAGGGAAGCCCTGGAGTAGTGATATTCATTAAAACCCTTGATTTTTGGATCAAAAGAAGGGTTGTGGAGTTGGCCTATTTAGTGACACTTTCTTTCTCTAAAACTTGTTGATTTCCCCTATTTGGAGTCTTCCTAGGTGGTTTGAGTGGTTTTGGTGATTAGTTTGAGTGTTTGAGAGTGGGTTACTTTGGAAAAGTGGGATAATTTTCCCTTAAAAGAGGTGGATAGTCTATTGTTCCCTAAGAAGTTTCAAAACAAGTCTATTCAAGTTTTTGATATGTTTATTGGGAGGATAAAGGGGGTTTGATAATGTCTAGGTTGTGAATTTTTTAGCTTTCTCTGAAAGTTAAAGCTGAAAAAGTGAGTTTGGATTGCTACTAGGAGAACAAGTGAAATTGGTGAGGAGTCATTGAGTTGGGGACTTGGAGATGGAAACCCTGATTGAGATAGGTTGGATTGGGATTGTGGAGTGAGTTTCCACCCTATCACTGCATCAGTTGGTATCAAAGCAAATGGAGTAGGTCCCTTGAGGAATAATTTTGAAAGTTTTTGTGCAAGGAAAAGGTGTAATTGGAGGAATCAAAATGCCTCCCAAATGAACTGTTGTTGCTAGGAAGAGTGATAGCCAACCTAAATAATTAGAGGCCTTAAAGAGAGAGGTTGCTGCATTGAAGTCCAAAACTAGAGTGGATATGGATGAGAGTGATTCTGAAGAGGAAGAAACCTCTACTGAAGAGGAAGAGATCGATACAAAAGATGTAAGGATGATGAAGCTTTTGAAGGCTATGAAAGGTGATGAACATGGAAAAATGGACTTTCCTATGTATGGAGGAAAACTAGATGGTGAAGAGCTCTTGGAATGGATAGGGGCCATGGAGAATTACTTTGAAAGTGAGGAGATAGATGAAGAACACAAAGTGAAGAAGGAAAAAACCAAGTTAAAAGGACATACTTTGTTGTGGTGGAACATTGTGCAAGAAGAAAGGCAAAAAACCGGGAAGGCTAAGATCACTTCTTGGGAGAGAATGAAGGAAAAAATCAAAGGTAAGTTCCTTCCTAATGATTATAATGTTCAATTTCTTAAAAGACTTCAAAATATTAGGAAAAATGACTTAGATGTGCAAGAATGTACAATAAAGAATTTTATAGGTTAAGCATAAGAACAAAGTATGAGGAAGATGAGGAAGAAAGAGTGGCAAGATATCTAAATGGTTTAATGTATAACATATAAGATGGAATCAGTTTGATGACACGAAAGATAGTAGAAGAGTGTTTCCAAATGGATATAAGGGCTGAAGAGAAGGTGAAGAGGAGACAAGGGAAGGTAACAAGAGGAATATGAATCACTTCTAGAGGTATGGGTACTTTTTCTACACCAAAACATTCCAAATAAGATCAAGAAGATGTTGGTAAAGGAAAAGAACAAGTGGTTGAATCTAGAGGTTGATAGAGAGGTGGAAGAACAAAATTTAGAGGAAGAGATCCAAATGTGTTTTTAGGAAGTTGTTACAAGTGTGGTGTGTTTGGTAATCCATTATTCAAGTGTCTTGACAAGTTTGGTGTTGCTACAAGTGGAAGTGAGAGAAAAGGTAAAAAGAGAGTTCAAATTGTTCAAGAAGATGAAGAGGAAAGTGTCAATTCATCAATACTTGTTGCTACACCTAAAGTTGGAGAAGATTTGATGCTGCAAAGACAACTTTTGAAGACTTCTAAGGAGAAAGAACCATTGCAAAGAAGAAGTCTCTTCAAGACCACCTACAAGAGGAAAGGTAAAGTATGCAAGTTAGTAATTGATTCAGGCTACACTAACAATATTGTATCAAAGGAAATGGTAGATAAGTTGAGTTTGGTCAAAGTCCCTCATCGAACATCCTATAAGGTATTATGGCTAAATGGAAATAAATCACTCCTAGTCAATGAGCAGGCCTTGATTGAATTTCAAATTGGAGGGTACAAGGATAAAGTACTTTGTGATGTTTTACTAATGCAATGTTGCCATTTGTTGCTTGGGAAGCCATGTAAATTTGAAAAACATGTTTTGTATGATGGATGAGCCAATACTTATCAAATTGAGCATAAGGGGAACACATTCACTTTGTTACCATTGCAAGAAGAAAATAGAGAGAAGACAAGGGCTGTAATAACCCTCTTGTTTGCTACTTGGACTCATTATTTTCTATGCTTTGATTTGATACTTTGATACTGTGAGGGTACTATTATTGTTTGGTTTGGTGGTTTGGTTAGTAGACTATTTGGTGATTATGCTTATACATTTGAGGACATGGATATTTCTTATGATATTGTGGTTTGGTGATGTTAGTTTATTTCAGAAATATATTATGATGCAGTGATTTAGTAAATTAGGTTATGATATGATATGTTAGTTTAGAAATGCTATTTCATCATTTATATTATAATTGTTAGAATAGATGTGATGAAAGGACAGTGTAGCATCACTCATTAGTGAGTGTCCTACTACGCTGCAATTTCTTCTCACAATGTAATGATTTGATTATATATATATATGTACATGTATACGACCTTGTTTGGATGCAGGGATTGCAGGTATAGAGTCTTGATTCCACCTACTTCGGCAGGACAGGGTGAGCACCAATAACCCAACGGCATAATGTTGAAACATAGATGAGAAGAAAGTCACCTCGTCCCATGTTGTCAAACCGTCTCGATTGAATGGTATTGTGTGTCATTGTGTTGCGTTTTCTGTATTTTATTACTGTGGTTTGTGTGAGTGTCTTGTTCGTATTTATTTTACGTTGACATTTTATACGTTGTGATTTATTTAATTAAATGGTGGCAATAAATGTTTATATTTGTGTGGGAATTAATTTGTATCAAAATATTTAAAAGTTATATTTTAAAAGTCATGTGTTTTAGTTAAATGTTAATTAAATATTAAATTGTGTTTTGTTAATTTAATTAAATTACCTTGTTGAAGATAATTATAAAATAAATAAATTAAATTATGTGTATAGCAAGTAAAACTTGCAAAAGTAGATTTGAAAAAAAAAAGTATTGATAAAAGGAAACATAAATAAATAAAAGAACAAAAAAGATAAAAGGACGAATGAGAATTAAGTGTTGGCTAAAAAAACTGGAATTAATTTAGATAGTTTCTTTTATATTGGATTTTTAGAGTTTTTGAAAAAGGAAAGAGGTATCTTTTATTTAATTGCATAATTGTGAGTTTTTAGGTACAAGAAGATTCAGATAGAAGTTGAAAAAGAATAAAAATAAAAATAATGACTTTGAATGTTTAGATCTTCTGAAGTTTTCTGGAAAGGGATTTGCCATTCTATTGTTTCATGTTTCTGGGAAGGATTTTCTGAGTAGAATATTAGATTTGAATTTGAGCATGGTATTCTGGAGAGGAGATTCTGAAGAAGGAACAAAAGTTGTTCGAAAAGACTATTGGAATCAAGCAAGCTTCATCAAAAAATCAGCAGCACAGGACTCCAGGTTTTATCTACTTCTTCGCTGGTCTTTTGATTCAAAGAAAATAAAAAATATAGATAGGTTAATTGGTGAAAGAAAAAGAAAGCCTTTGAGGGTAGAAATTATTGAATAGTAAATTTATTGAAAGAATGAATTTGGGTGTTTATGAAAATTGCTTTATGATTATTCTTTCAATTTGGCTTTGAGAAAGTATTGTTTGAGCCTGTGAAAATAAACTATGTATCTATAAATTTAATTTTTTTGAAAAAAATTAGTTTTCCTCTTAGAATAATTGTTTTTGGGTTTTGAAATATATCCTTATATATATGTGGGAATATATTTAATTCTGTCTTTCTGTCTTTATGTACCTTTTACGAGAATTTTGTTTCATATGGACATATATAATTATATATATATGTGTGTGTATATATACACAAACTTCGTATATATATATACATATACATATATATATATATTATATATATATATATATATATATATATATTCCTGGCATTTAAATTTATTTGAAAATTGTGGTTCAAAATTGAAACCATGGCCGAACTGCCATCAACGTTCATACCTGGTAAAGGACAGAGTTTTATTTTTTATAAAAAAAAAACAAAAAAAAAAACAAACTATATACATAAGTTATTTTATTATATAAGGGTTTGGGGGGGGGAGGACAGGCCGTACCCACCCCCTCCCCTTGTGGCAGCAACTACCATAGTAGTCCTTACGGACTGCTGCGTACAACATCCCATGGGGACTGCTGCGCAGTCCCCATACATGCCTTTGCTTTTGTATGGGTATTAAAGTTTGGGTTTTAAAATTTTAAATATATATATATATATTTATATATATATATTTATTAATATATATTTAAATTTATTATTATTTATTATTTATATATATATACATTGTGTATTTATAATGGTTTTTTTTTTAGGATTAAATTATTAAATGTAGATTAATTGATTAATCAAAAGGCAAACAAATTACATAATTTTTCCGAAACTATTGTGCCTCTTTTCAAAACTACATCGAGTAAAATAGAGATTTTAAATGCAATTGATCAAATCATTTTCTCAAGCTTTAAAATCATGTGATCATGATAGTATCTTCTATTTATTGTTATGGATCTTGTTCTTGGATGTGGGGACCCTATTGTAAATTGTGAAACTTATTTCTAGAGGCATGTTTTATCCTTGGATGTATATCCTCATATTTTATGCTCGTGATGTTGCATGATTTTCGTATTATTATTATTATGGAAGGGTTGTGCGGTATTGTTGGGACTTTGATTATGAGCTTATTGTGAGATGGATTTGCCTCGCATGTTTTTGTTTTGAGTTATATGTTTTATTCATTATAGTACAACCCTTTCCTAGTTTTGGTTATGTTAGGGGTCTTAGGGAGAGTGGCTCTTCATGGGGGCCGACACCTCGAAAGGAGGAAGAGCTCAAGATAACCCATGTAAGAGTAGTATAACAAGTGATAACCTAAAAATAGAATTTAGGGGGATGGGTAGTAAAACACACAAGATAATAAATATTGGATACCTCGTCTATGCATTAGGGCTATCATAGACTAATGATAGACTGAGAAGGCCATGGTTGGAAAAGTTGTAACCTCGTCCCCATGAGAGGTTATCGACTCCGCATGAGCTACCCTTTGGTGCCGACACCTCAAGTAGGAGGAAGGGCCAGGATATCCATAGATGGGTGTCGGTGCCTCAAGTTGGAGGAAGGGCTAGGATAACCCATGAGAGCTATGCGATGACAGTCTCCACTAGACACCCATTTTCCTTGTTTCCTTATTGCCTCTGGAATTGTATTCGGTTTATTATTTCAGTTTGATTTGGAAATGTTTCATGATCATCCTTTGGTTACTTTTTTACTGGTTATTGCTTTGTTTAATGTGATGAGATTTATGACTTTAAGTTATTATGTTAACTCATGAATGTTGTTGATTATGTCATTGTAATCCTTGAGTTTTTATTTGAGTTTTGTACTATGTTGTTCTATTGGAGTTAGTTTTGACATTCATGGTCGTGATCTCTTCCTTGTCACCTTTGAGCATAGGGGATGAGTTATTTATAACTCATGTGGTTGGGTGGAACATGCTCCACACCTGTTGGGTTCCCCATCAACATTCTATCTTCTCAGCATTCCTTCAGCTGGAGCTTGTACTAGTTGCTCACTTTGTAATTTAGATGTTATTGTACTTTGTATCATCCCACTTGTATGGGAAATTTATTGTAATTCGTTACCAAGATCATGTAATGTAATGTTAAAGCGATGATGTAATATTTAGGATCCTTTGTAAACATTATTGTAAGAGATCCTTTATGATTGTAATATGTGTTGTAGTGATAATCTCACTCTTGGTTCATGGATGTACTTTTATTAATGGTTATTTAATATTATTGGATAAGTTGTTTAATATTATCTTTTACTTTTGTTTTTAGGTTTTTTGCAAAGTAACCTCGCATTCCCCAAAGGATTTAACATTAAGATGTTAATGTGCAATGTAAATGTATTTAATGTTTAATTGCATGTTACTTTGTGTTATTTAAAAAACAAAACAAAACAAAAATTGTTTGCAATGTTTGTTCTCTGGTGTTTGCATGACGAGCGTTACAAGGGCAGCAAAGGTCATCATGATGGGTAATAAGGAGTTTGTGAAAGTTGGGGAAGATAAGAGTAAAAATTTTGTAGTCACTCAAGGGGATGGAGATCTAAAAATAGTAAATTTGAATGTCAATATAGAGATTGAAGGCAACAAAGAAGGTGTGAGAAGGATGTTCAAGTTTGAAGCAGAGAAGGCTAAGGGTAAATCCCTTGAAAAGATAAATAAAGAGTCTAAGAAGGTTGATGAAATATTGGTTGGGACAGTAGTGTGTCCTATAGTGGTTGCTAAGGTTGAAGGATTGTCAAGTATAGGTAGAGAAAAGGCTCTAAAGACTAAAAATATAGTGATTCATAGGATTGAAAATGCAAAGACTTTGAGGAAAGTGGGTTGGATGTCTACATTCAAATAAAAAAATGGATTTGGACAAGTGGAAAAGCAAGGACAGAGGTATGAAGGAAGGTATGCTACTTGGTCAAGGTAGACGACAGTTGGAGTAGGTTTTATACTAGTCACAAATGGAAGAGAGGTTAGGGGATTTGTTACAAGTCAAGGGAAACATTACCATGTTGGTCAAGAGCACAAGAATGGTAAGCATAAATCAAGCTTTCTGAATTTTCTAGTTCAAATGTCTTTTGTAGGTCAAGGAAATGAGTTTTTCAAAGGAGGAACAACTAATGATCAGTTTCTAGAGAGATGGAAACCTTTTTTTCTTAGGCGGTGTGAATGGTGCAGGAGCATCGAAATCATAAATTTTTGAATCAATGTGTTGGAAGGGTCATAAGTAGGTGTTTTCAAGTTTTTTGAGTCTTTTATAAGGTAATAAGGTGAAAAGAGGTCATTTTAGGAGGTTCTAAGTCATTTTACAAGGTGTTGTGTAAGACAATGCAAACATTGCTAAAAATTTGCAATTATTGTCATAAGAGGTTATTTTGTTAGAATTATGGTGTTTTGAGTCTATTTTCATAGAATAAGGTCATATGGACCAATATCAATGTAATTTGAGGTTTAGGGGGTTCATTTTATCAAAAGTGTCAAAAGTTGCTATGATGTCAAAAAGTTTCTATGCAAAAAGTGCAAAAAATGCAATTTTTGAGAGGTCTAACGGTCAGTTGGGATTTGAAAAGTGGTTGGTTGGTTTGGGAGTTAGTTTTGGGTTGGAAAAAATTTAAAATTCATGTACACCTCGTGATGGGGGTTGAAAAGTTGCATTTTGAAAGAAATGCCATAAAATCTTTTAGTTTCTTTGGATAATTTATGTGTTTTCATGAAATCTGCTGCTACACATTGAATTGCTCATTTGTACAAAAGTACCATGGCCCAAGGGTGATGGAATGTGTTGAAGGCATGATTTATCTCTCCATTGGTGGTGATTTGGCTTCTTTTCACTGAGTTTGGTGAATTTAGTAGCCTTTTTCCTATAACTACCCAAGTAGCCCTATTTTAAGCGTTTTGATAGATTGTAAATGAACAAAATGGCCATTCCATCTACTAAGGCTGTGGATCAATGGAATGGCATGAATTTTTCTATATTTTTATGTTATTGTGATGGTAGGAGCATGGAAGGCCAATTTAGTGTTTTGGGTCAATGCCCTAGTGGCATTTTACATGGTTTTTCAAGTGAAACCTGGTTGTAGAAGTTGAGTTTTTCCAAACTATTATTGTGGTTGGCTATGTAATGAATTATTAAGCATGTACAAACCTATTTTAGAGTTTTTTAAGCATTGGTTTAGGTAGGGAAGCCCCGAAGTATTATTTATCATGAAAACCTTTGATTTTTGCAACAAAAGAAGGGTTTTGGAGTTGGTCGATTTACTGACACTTTCTTTGTCTAAAAATTGTTGATTTCTCTTATTTGCAGTCTTCCTAGGAGGTTTGAGTGTTTTGGTGAGTATTTTGAGGGTTTGAGAGTGGGTTACTTTGGAAAAGTGGGCTAATTTTCCCTTAAAAGAGGTGGACAGTCTATTGTTCCCTAAGAAGTTTCAAAACAAGCCTATGCAATTTTTTGATTTGTTGATTGGGAGGATAAAGGGGGTCTGAGAATGTGTGGGTTGTGACTCTAGTAGGCCTTCTCTAAAAGTTAAACCTAAAAAAGTGAGTTTGGATTGCTACTAGGAGAACAAGTGAAATTGGTGAGGAGTCATTGAGTTGGGGACTTGGAGATTGAAACCCTGATTGAGATAGGTTGGATTGGGATTGTGGTGTTATTTTCCACCTCATCACTACATCACTATATTCTCTCTTCAATCACTTGACAAACTAGTTCATATCTCTCAACTGCTATTATATATAAATTATATCTTCTTCAAGAAGCAACACAAGTCACACTGTAACCCTAATTTAAATTCAATGAATCATTTCATTTTTGGCAAGCTCTATTTAGGTTTTTCTATGTCATTTGACCATTTTCCTATGCAGTGAATTCAAATTAACACTAAGTGATCTCTTTTTCCTTAGAACCATCATATTCATCCATTAGCCAACCATAATCCTTGTTGGGTATCTACTTGATAATTTGTGCATGAGATTTTATTTTATTATACTCTTTCTTGGATCAATCTCATCCCTTGTTGATTATGAGAATATGTGCCATTACTTCACTATAGGATTGACTTAATTTATAATTATGCTCATCACATATGAAATTGTGCCATTACCTATGTCTTCGCATGTCAAGTGTTCTTGCCCTAGTAGTGTCATTTTTCATCTATTCATTGATGAGGGTTATATAATAAAATTCCTTCTTCAAAGACATCGACCAAATATTGATTTTGCAACAAGGATGCAAAATCAACAAATGATTGATTTCCATGTGTCATTTTCCTGTTTTCCTTTTGTGTCCATGTCATTAATCATAGTTAGATCATATACCTTTTGATCTCTGCCGTTCATCTTATCTCATTGTGTATCGCTAAAATTTTCATCAATTTAAAAGTGATTTTTGCGATGTATAGAACCTTAGAGCTAGTCTCCATTACCTTTGGGTCCCATTACCACATATCGACCAACATGGATTACTTTCCACCAATCCTCGCTTCCCCACAGTTCTTGAATGGGCCCTACTGAATTCTTAGTGGGTAGGTGGGAAACCACCATGTTTATACTTCTGACATCATTGAATGACACTATCCACCAAAGTCGTTTAACACACTCATCACTAGATTGAAGGGACAACCATGTAAGTCCCTTCAAAATGACTAAGTCACTTTGATCTTGCATCATTGTGTTGGATACCATAGTACCACAAGGCACATGATCAGCTTGTTGTGGGTCGGAAGGTAGCTGTGGAATGGTGGTGTTCATTGTAGTACCATAAGACACACTCCTTAGACTTTGCAGGCTAGCAGGGAGGTTGTTATATCTCAAGCACCTAGTCTTGTCTTCTGTAGGATGGTGGGTAAGCTTCTCAATGTTGCAATCTCCTCAACACTTGCACATTGACCTCAAACACATCAATGAAATTCTCTATTTTAACACTTTTTACATCAATAAAAACATTTTCCAACAATCTCCCCCTTTTTCATTGATGGAAAAACCTAATGCTCAACCATCCTAATGCTCATCCATTCCAAATTTTGAGCATTTTCTCTATTTTCTCCCCCTTTGGAATAAATGGAAAAGGGCATACTCCCCATGAGAAATTCCTCCCCCTTTGACAAACAATGCAAAGACAAAGAGGGGATTATGAAATATGCAACCATCAAGTCATTAGAAATTTGTACGGAAATTTTACCTGACTTGATCATATTGTCCTTGTCCAGGGATAAAGAAATAATCAATGAAACTACCCCTAGATGAATGCACTATCACTAATGCTTAGTGATATGATGTGGGAGAGACTACTCCTAGCTTCTACCTTAGGTGTTCAAATTGTTCTATGGGAAAAGGCTTTGTAAATATATCAACCACTTGTTCCTTTGTAGGAACATACTCCATGCTATCTTCCTTTCATGCAACCTTTTCTTTGATAAAGTGATACTTGATTGATATATGCTTGGTTCTAGAATGCATCACCAGATTCTTTGAGATGTTGATAGCATTGGAATTATCACAAAGAATAGAGATAGGTTCACTGTACTCCATTTTGATGTCCTTCAAAGTATGCTCCATCCATAAAACCTAAGTACAACATGCAGCTATACAAACATATTCTACTTTGCCTATAGAAAAAGTGTCAGACTCTTACTTTTTACTCATCCATGAAACAAAACTATTTCCTAAAAATAAAGGAAAACCACTCATACTCTTCTTTTCATCCACACTTCCTGCCCAGTCGACATTTGTATATGCTATTAAGGTGAAATTCTTGCTTTTTGGGCACCACAATCCATAGTCAATAGTACACTTAATGTAGTTGAAGATCATTTTCACATAATTGACATGAGACTCCTTTGGTGCAGCCTAAAACCTTGCAATCATGCAAATTTCTTGCATTATATCAGGCCTATATGCAATTAGATATAGTAGACTTCCAATCATTAATATATACAAAGTCTAATTTGCATCAGGTGATTCATCTAATTTTCTTAACTTACAACTAGTAATCATGAGAGTACTAACCAATTTACTCTCCTCCATTCCAAACTTGATAATTTCTTTTGCATACTTGGTTTATGATATGAATATACCTTTATCAATTTATGCAATTTGCAAACCAAGAAAAAATTTGTGTTCTCCTAGCATGGACATTTCAAACTCATCTTATGTTTGTGGAAAATATTTTGGACATTACATCATTACTACCACCAAATATGATATCATCCACATAAACTACAAAAATCATCATATGCTCACCTTCATATTTATGATATAAATTATTATCAACACAACCTTTCTTGAATACTTGTTGTTGAAGGTATTGACCCAACCTTGAATACCATGCCCTAGGGGATTTCTTTAGACCATACAATTCTTTTCTCAATCTGCAGACATAACCATCATTCTCTGATAGCTAAAAACCTTCTGGCTATTCAATATATACTTCCTCTTCTAGATTTCCATTCAAGAATGCATATTTGACATCCATTTGATATACTTTAAATCCTTTATAGACTGATAATGCAAGAAACATTCTTATTTCTTCTAGTCATGCAATAGGGGAAAAAGTTTCTTCAAAATAAATACCTTCTACTTATGCATATCCTTTGCACACTAACCTTGCTTTTTTCTAACCACAACCCCATCTTCATTCAGCTTATTTCTGAATACCCATTTGGTGCCAATTACATTCTTGTTTGATGGTCTAGGAACCAATTCCAAAAAAAAAAATTTCAATCCAATTGAGTTCTCTTCCATTGCTGTTATCCAACTCGCATCCTTACTAGCTTTAGTAAAAAAATTTGGTTCAATTTGAGATAAGAGGGTAAATTTCACTTGTTCCTTTTTCTTTGCAAGTTTTCTTCTAGTCTGCACACCCTCATTCTTGTCACAAATTATTTGATTTTCAAGATGATCCTTTTGCAAATATTTTGTAGGGGCTCATTCAACCACTTCTTCATTCTCTTCTTCTTGTTATTTGTCTTCAACTACTACATCTATATCATCATCTTCTAATTCAAACTCAAGATTTTTTCTACTAGATTTGCTTTGATTTGTATTTTAATCAACTTTGATATTTATGATTTCAACTACTTTGTGCAATTTTTTTGGTAACATTTGTATGCTTTTCTTTGGTTGGAGTATCCTAAGAATATCCCTTCATCACACCCTGAACCAAAGCTTCCTAAATCTTCATCTTCATGCTTAATGTAGCATTTTCTACCAAACACCTTAAAATGTTTGATAGATGCAGCCTACCAACCATATTTCATAGAGAGTTCTACCACTGTTTTCTCTTAGTAGGGCTCTGTTCTGAATGTACACAACAGTTTGAACTACTTCCTCCCAAAATGTATCAACTAAATTTGCCTCATTTAACATAGCTCTAGCCATTTCTTTCACAATATTGTTTCTTATTTCTACCATTTTGCTTTGGAGTTCTAGGTGGTGAATATTGTTGCTAAATTCCATGATCTTCACAATACTCTTTGAATTCACTTGATGTAAATTCTCCACCTCTGTATGATCTTAGAAATTTCATTCTTCTCCTAGTCTCATTCACTACCATCTTTTTGAAAGCCCTAAACTTTTCAAATGCTTTTTCCTTCTCCTTAAGGAATGTGACCCATGCCATTCTAGTATAGTCATCAATCAACAACATAAAGTATCTCTAACCTAGTAGCCCCTTTATCCCCATGGGACCATAGAGATCAATATGAATTATCTCCAACAATTTTGTAGTTGAATACTCTTTTGTAGAAAACTTAGACATTGTTTTCTTTCCTTGTTGGCATCCTTGGTAGATTGTATTCTTAGGCTTTGTTATCTTAGGCATATTTCTAACCAATCCTATTGAGCTTATCTTTACCAAATTGTTAAATTTATAATTTTCCAGCCTTCTATGCCACAATCAAGTCTCATCAACTTGATTGATTAAACATGTTTGACCTTGCACATTACATAGATTGTAGAGATTGTTATTTGTCCTTACCCCTTGAGAAATTGTCTTACCATTTTTCCTTATCTTTCATCTTTCAGAGTTAAATGCCACCTTGTATCCATTATCACACATTTGGCTGAAATTGAGAAGATTATGTTTCAACCCTTCAACATAGAGCACATATTTAGTCTTATTCTTCACATCTATGCTCAAAATTCATTTACCACAAATCTTGACAATAGTATTAGCACCTAAGCTTACTGATCCTCCTTTTCTCATTTTAATTCAATGAATTTTCTTTTATCTCCACTCATATGTTTTGAACAACCACTATCAATTACCCAAAAATCTTGTTCTTTTGCATGTAGTGTTGTTTGGGAAATAATAGATTGAGTTGAATTTTGTTCTTTTTCCTTCCATATTTTCTTAGATTTATATTCAAATCTCTCTTCCTTTTTCTTAGAAACTTCAACTTCCTTTTCTACTTTGTAAGATGTATTTTTCTTCTTCTCAAATTGAGCATTTGGTCTTACAAATTTTTCTCTACAATTTCTACCTACATGACCAAAATTTATGCAATTATAACAAACTATGCTTATATCAACCAAGGGAGAAAATGGATTTTTCCTTTCAAGATTTGTATTCTTCCTTGGAATGACTCTACATTATCTAGCCCTATGACCCAAATTGTTACAAGTATAGCAATACCTATTAAAGTATGATGAGTACTTGGTCATGGCGTTCCTTTTAGCTGGATGAGGATATCTTGTTTGTCTAGGCCTCCTTGGATAGTGTACTCTTGTCAATCCATCATTGTCTATTCTTTTTGTGTTTTGTTTCTTCTTTTGTTGATAAGGGATTGTTTTGTTATCTTTCTTGTCTTCAATTGGTTTTTTCTCTTTATCAAATTTCTCTTCATCTTTAGAGGCTTCTCCATTTTTGGATTTTTCACCATTGAGGACTGATTTCTCTTATGCTCTAAATCTTTCATAGATTTTTACAGAAGCATCAACAAATGAAAATTTTCCTTTCTCCAGTTCTAAACCCAATTTCTCCTTATTAGTTGGCTTTTGTGTACTTAACAATTCATCAAGACTATCAGTACCACCTTTTAATTTGACCCTTATTAATCTTCTTATTAGCTTTCTCCAACTCTTTTCTTAAGGAAACTATTTTTTCCTCAAGCTTCAAATATCTATCCATTTCTAACTCAAGCTTTGGATTTCATTACTTCTTCACCTCTTTTAGCTTCTTCGACCTAAAGTTTTAGATTTACCACCAATTGATTAAATTCCTCATGTTCTTGAGTTAATTTTCTAGTCTCCTTTTGAGCATTCTTTTTCAGTTTCTCTTTTTCCCTCTTAAGATCATCATACCTATCTCTTAACTCATCAAGATATTCAAGAGCACTAATCAATTCTCCCTCAAGATCAACAACTGCTTCCTCTTCTTCATGTACATCCATAACTTGTGTGTCCTTCTAATCCTTAATGTCTTTTTCCATGAAGAGGAATTCTTTTCCAACTTCTTGCATTACAAGAGCACAACCTTGATCATGATTGAACTATCACTAGCATTAGATGCATCACTTTCCTCATGAATGTATAGGCTCTTCTTTTTCTTTCCAAGATTCTTGGACTTTTAGGATAAAATGATTTCTTCTTTTTTCTATCTCCTTCTTCCTTGGAGTTATCCTCTTTATCATATGGACATTTTGAAGAAAAATGACCTATTCTTCCACAATTAAAACACTTAAAGGGCATCTAACCTTTATATTTTCTGGATCCTCTCCTTAGTCTTCTTATGAAGTTTTCTTCTTCATTAGTTTCTTCATGATCTGGTGCAATGACATCATCCTTTTCTTTCTTAAGAACATTAAATGCAACTTCTCTCCTAGAAGGCTCAACATCTGCAATTCTCATTTCATATTCTATAAATATGCCATGTAACTCATCAAGAGTGAGTTTATCAACTTCCCTTCCTTTGTCAATAGCAAAAATCTTGGAATCATATTTAGCAGTCATAGAACTTAGAACTTTCAACACAAAATCCTCTTTCACTTCTACACCACATCCTCTAATAGCATTCACTGTATCATCAACCCTCATAAGATAGTCTACAATTTTCTCCTCTTCAGTCATCTTTAAGCCTTCAAATTTTTCTCTCGGCACTTGTAACTTTTCCAACTTCACCTTGGTATCTCCATAGATTTTTTTCAAATTTTCCCAAACATCATAAGCAGTTTCACAATGCATAACCTTTCTATGCACAGAATCAAACAAATTGTTCATAATGGCAAACCAAGCTTTCTCATTATTCTCATAGTACTTCTTTCCTGTAGCATCAATAGGAGGAGTAGGAGGGATAGTATAATTGTTCTTAACTGAAATCCTAGTATCATGTCCAAGATAACCTAAGTATACTTTCATCAATGAGCTCCACTTAGCATAATTTGTTCCATCAAACCTAGGTGGCTTGCATGAACCTTCCTGACTTGCCATTTTGTTCACTTATCCAAGATCTACCTAATTTTATTTAGCTTCTCCTAGGGAACCTACGCTCTTATACCAATTTTTGGAACACAATGATCTACTAAGAGGGGGGTGAATTAGTAGATATTAAAACTTTTAGTCTTGAAGGTCCTTTCATAGATTCAACCTTAAAACTCAAACGTGCAAATTAAAACATAAACCAATATAGAAATAACATGCACATGAAATAACACATAACATGAGATGTACGTGGAAAACCCAAGATGGGAAAAACCACGGTGAGAAATGTTGCTAGGAACTACTATCCTAATGCAACCTCACAAGCAATGAAATTCAATTACAATTTTAAGAGCTCTAACTCTAAGGAAGCATCAAATCCCTATTTTAGAAGCTACAACTTGAAGGATGCTACAAAACCCTAATATGAGCTACAACTCAGTACAAAGAGGCTACAACCTCTACAAATTTACAAATTCAAGTATGCATAAAAATGGTTCTACAAAACCTATAATGCATCAATTTAGTACATAACTTTTTCTCTCTCTATTAACTCTTATACCACTATGAATAGCTTTACATATATATTCCAAATTTTAACTCTTTGTTATAGTAATACACTTCACTAACTAACTATATTCTCTCTTCAATCATGCAACCAACCAATTCATATCTCTGAACTACTAATATATATCACATTCTATCTTATTCAAGAAGCAACACAAGTCACACTATAACCCTAATTAAAATTCAATGAATTATTTCATTTTTGGCAGGATGTATCTAGGGTTTTCTATGTTGTTTCAATATTTTCTTATGTAATGAATTCAAATTCAATTTATGTGATCTATTTTTCCTTAGAACCATCATCTTCATCCAATAGCTAACCAAAATCCTTGTTGGGTATCTACCTAATAATATATGTAGGAGATTTTATTTGATTATACTCTTTCTTGGATCAATCTCATCCCTTATTCATTGTGAGAATCTGTGCCGTTACTTCGCCATAAGATCAACCTAATCTACTGTTATGTTCATCACATATGAAGTCGTGCCATTATCTATGTCTTCCCATGTTGAGTGTTGATGCCCTAGTAGTGTCATTTTTCATCTGTTCATTGACAAGGGTTATACAATAAATCACCTTGTTCAAACACATCGATTGACCGAATATTGATTTTGCAACAAGGAGGAAAAATCAACAAATGATTGATTTCCATGTGTCATGTTTTTGTTTTCCTTCTGTGTCCACATCATCAGTCATGATTAGATCACATACCTTTTGATCTCTACCATTCATCTCATCTCATTGTGTATCACTAAAATGCTCATCAATTTAAAAGTGATTTTTGTGATGTATGGAGTCTTAGCGATAGTCTTTGTTACATTTAGGTCTCACTACCACATATTGACTAACATTGATTAGTTTCCACCAATCCTTGCTTCCCCAAAGGTCTTGCATGGGCTCCATTGAATTTTTAGTGGGTAGGTAGGGAAGCACCAAATTCATACTTCTGACATCATCAAATGACACTATCCACTAAAGTCATTGAATTCACTCATCACCAAATTGAAGGGACAACTATGTAAGGCCCTTAAAAATGATTAAGTCACTTTGATCTTGCATCACTGTGCTGGATACCGCAAAACTACAAGGCACATGATCAACTTGTTGTGGGTTGGCAGGTAGATGCGGGATGATGGTGTTCACTGTAGTACTACAAGGAATACTCCTTAGACTCTATGGGTTGGAGGGGAGGCCACTATACTACAAGCACCTCATCCTGTCTTTCGTGGGATGGTGGGTAAGCTTCTCAATGCTACAGTCTCCTCAAAACTTGCACGCCAGCCTCAAACATATCAATGACATTTTCTCTTTTAACACTTTTGACATCATTGACAACATTTTCCAATAGACCTTGTGTTTAACACTACATTTGAGTCTTGTGGAAGTATGTTGAAGTGTGTTGGGATCTATTTGGATCCTATTTAAGGATTTATGTAGGTCATCTTTCATTCCTATCTATTGAGGGAATGTTTAGGTGCTGACCTATTTTGAATTTGAATGTATAATGGCTAATGGCCAACATTGGAGAAATATTTTGAGGTAGATCTTGATATAAATATGTATGGTGTTGATGCAAGAGGGTGTATGAAAGAGTAAGAAGCAAGATAGTTGCAAGATTGTTCCAAGTTATGTGTGATGTGAAATTGAGTAGAGCAGTACAAACTTCATGTTAGGGTTCTTGAAGGTAGTGAGTTAAAGGCATCCAAAATATTTCATCTGTGACTGCAAAAGTGTGTGAGAAATTGTGGTGGTCTCCTTCTTGCATTGAGAAGTGTTTTCTCTGTGTAAAATTCTTCTTCTATCTTCTTGTATTCTTTATGTGGTAGTGAGCCCTAGTTGTGAGCCTTTTTTGATAGTGTGTCCTATTCTTGTAATGAGCCCCTTTGTATTCGTTTTGCTCTTACTTATATTGTGAGCTAATCCTCACTGTGGTTTTTCCCTCATTGGGTTTTCCATGTAAATTGAGTGTTTTCATGTGTGTGGTGTTGTGATTTCAGTTTCTATTGTCTACATTTCATGTTTAATTAATCTAACAAAATAAGGAATTAATGAATTCTTGTGGATTTGATTACTATTGAGGGTTTTGAAGGTTTAATTTGCTACAAATGATTCACCCCCCCTCCTAGTTGTCTTGTTTATTTCAACAATGATCTCAATGAGGGGAGCTTGATCTCAATAGGTAAAATGACTTCATTACCATAGAACAAGTATAACGTGTGTCACTAGTTGGTGTTTTGATGCTTGTTCGATATGCCAAGAGAGCAAGATTTAATTACAAATGCCAATCCTGGCTAGTTTCATTAACCATCTTTTTGAGGATCTTAATAATCATTTTATCTGTGGCTTCATCTTGGCTATTTCCTTAAGGATAATAGGGGGTTGAAAAATAGTGTTAGACATTGAACTTATTGCATAAATATCTTACATCCTTGCTCTTGAAGTGTGTTCCATTATTTGTGATAATGGCTTGTGGAAGACTACAATGGAAGATAAGGTAATTAAGGATGAATTTTGAGATTTGTTTCCCAGTGATATACGTCATAGGAATGGATTCTATCCACTTTGTAAAATACTTAGTGGTGGTAATAATGAAATTGTGTCCATTAGAAGAAGTGGGTATAATTTTACCTATGAGATCAAGTACCATTCAGAAAATAGCCATAGAATTATGATTTTTTGGAGCTTTTGTGCTGGCATGAATGAGATCTCCATGTTGATGACATTGTAAACATTTTTTCACAAATTTATTTGACTCCTGCTCCATGGTGGGCCAATAATATCTATCATCATTAACTTGTCTCACTATCAATTGTGAATCTCCATATACCTGAAGCTCTTGGATTTTCCATTGAATTGTAATCTTCAATATAGTGATAAGGGATTCATACTCCACTATATTGTTGGTATAATTAAATGCTAATTTGAAATATTTGGGTATGCAATCCCCTTATGGAGTGATGAACAAAATTCTAGCTCCCGACCCATGCTATGTGTGTGATCCATCAAAGTACAACTTTCATTGCTTAGATGTTGTAAGGGTGAAGATGGACTCATCTAGAAACACTGATACCAATGGGTTCTCTACACATAATGGTGATTCAACCAACTGATCTGGTATAAATTATCCATTGTGTTAGGACTTCTGAAGAATTTTTTTGTTTTGATATTTCATTTCAAAGTTTTGAACATTTCAATGGTTTTCTAGGCTAAGGTTTATTATTCCCTAGATTTAGGGTTCACCCAAGGGCTAAAACATTCTTTAAACCCTAATAGTGTATTGGCTTAGTCTTTTTTTATGTTTCCTTGTTGAATTTTTATTGGATGTTCCCAATTCCCTTAATTACAAATTATGCCATTGAAGTTGTGTATCCATTGACCCCAATATCCTAGTCTTACTATTCGTCGCCTCTTTTAATATTTATTTAAATCCTATCCGTGGGTCATAAAATTATTTTACATTTGGTCCAAAGTTTTGGACCCTAGGTCTATGTCTAAAATTTATGTCTCAAGTATTTTTTGACCTAGTAAGTGGCCCCAACATAAGTTGCAACTAAAAGCACATGCTAAAAAATGCTTTAAGTTAAGAATGGCTTGGTACCACCTTTCGATGTGTTTACTCTTTATTGAGCCCTACTACCATGAAGTGAATAAAATATTAGCAAAATATTATGTGTGGTGGTGTGGGAGGGTGCCACGTGTCCAACTTGTATAGTGGGAACCATGAGGTCTTTACATAGATTTTGGTGGACCCCATGATCTAAAGGTTATTATGGTGCCATATGGCACCATCCTGGCTATTCCCTACCATTCCATGAGGGAAAATCTTTGAAGACCTTGGTTGACCATGGAGGTGCAGGAAGATGTCAACTATAAATTTTTTAATCATATGATGAAAGACTAAAGAAATCCAAGGATTTTTTACTAATTATGGAGGCATCACAGGGGAAAATAAAGGGTGTGTATCTGAAGACACATGGTGGCCTTCTAGCATGGATGAGTGAAGATGTTTTAATCCTGGCTATCTAAATTGCAAAAGAACAAACATGTGATGAAAATTTTCCTAAGTATAGGTGACACATGGAGGATTAAGAAATGCACATGTTGGGCACATGATATCATTTGAGAGCATTCCTCGCTAATCCACGTGATTTTATTTGTTCTCTAATACATGAGTACAGGGGTGTGGGGAGTTGAAATGTCATTTTTTTTATGTTCCCAAATTCTATGGGCCACATGATGATATGTAGTAGGCTCATCTGCATGGAAAAATCTTATTGGCTAGAGGATAAAGTCAAAGATAGTCAAGTTTTTCAAATTTGATTGACTCCATTGAAGTCGTCCAAAGGTACAAGTCTTCCCAAGATCAACAACTAAAATTTAAAATCAAGAAAATAGGTACATGGAGCTTTTCTGGTTCGTGCAAGTGAGAAATAATGGTGAACAAGCACCAAAAAGATTGAATTTAATTCTTTTTTCCATAAAATATTATTTTTATGCTCATTCCAAAATTACCAAAGCATTCAAAATAATTTGGAGATCAGTTGCTACAAAGAACTAGATCTCTATAAACAAGAACTAGGGTTCCAATATTTAAACACCTGTAAGTTATAAGTTTCTTCTACCTTGCTTAATGATATGCAAAATCTTGTGCCAATGCTAGTTTTAAAGTTGAAATAGGGTTCTAGGGTTGTTGTGTGTTTTTGAATTGCTTGAATTGTGTTGCTTTCATGTATTGTACAGTTGTAAGTTTCCCTTGTCTCATTTATAACTGCAACATAGCCCTAAAACCACCATAGAAAAGCCCTATTTTTCCTCAAATTACTACCAAAATGTCTCCTCCTAAGGCACAATCCTCCCACCATGATGACCTTCTAGCCCAATTTTCCAGGTCAACCAATGATAGGTTTAAGGGTAATCTCTTATTATAGGGATCCAAAGCTTAGAAGGGTTTGGTTGACAAGTAATATGGGGGTGTGGATGTTGAAGTGAAGATCTCTAGTTGGGAAATTTTCAAATACTAGTACAGGAAGAGGAATTCCCTAGTACCAAGCTACTATTGCTAGATCCTTGACTTAGGAAAAATAACCATTCCAAATGGTTATCCTAACATTAATATGCTCAAATTAATTGTTATAAACTATGATGAAAGCATCAGAGTGGTGAGGACATACAAGGGGGTTGAAATGGCTAAGTTAGATAGACAATCTAACATTGATGTTTTCAATCTGAACCCTAGTGCAAATATGCCTATTAATGTTGAAGCACTAAAGGAGTATGTGAAAAAAAAGAGGATTTATAGGGTAATGTTATTACCAAGATTCTAGGTGAAGGAAAAGAAAAGAAATATGGCCAGACTCGCCTCTGCAAAGCAAGAGCCTTTCAAGATTGATTGTTTTGAAGGTTATTTTGTCAAAACCTACTATACCATATGTCAGGTTCTAGGGTTTCACCATTTGAAAAGGATTCCTATTGATCTCATGTTCATGGTAGAAAACATTCAAAACATGATGGTAAATGAAGAGTATGATTTGGCAACCAACCCATAAGATGACATCCACAAGGAATTGGTGGCCATCAAGTTAGGAGAGGGTGTTGTAAGATTTTGGTGCTACTCTATACTATGCCACATATGTGTGGCCTATAGATGTAAGTATGTGGGACCTAGAATAAAGATAACGATGAAGGAAAAAAGTGGGGAGAAGCTTCCTATCCAAATGTGGACACATTTACTGGACAAACATTGTAAAGAGTCAAGTTTTGTGACATTCACAAACTTGCTCTCTACCAAGATAAAAATTTATTTGAAAGGAGATGTTCTAACGATTCCAAAAGAATTGTATGACTTCTTGAGGCCAAAGAAGAGAAGGTTTGATTTGGGGATTAATTACAATTGGGGTGATTTGATTATACATGCAAATTGTATAGTTTTGAGACTGTTGAAAGACACAAGACAACTGAGGGGGGGATGAATCAGTTATCACTAAACTCAAATTCAAATCTTAACCACTTATAAATTTCTTATCCACTTAATTCTATTATTAAGTATGAACATAAAATGTAGATAAAAGAAAGCAATATCAACACAAGAAACACTAGATTTACATGGAAAACCCAATGAGGGAAAAAAAAATGGTGAGGATTAACTCACAATATAAAGTAATAGAAAAACCAAATACAAAAGGCTCACTTCCTGTAGAAATGACTCATTTTCCAATAGGTAGGCTCAATTCCTACAAAAAAAATAAAATTACAATAAAGATCCACCACAACAGGTTACACACATTCGTAGCCCTGATCAGAAGAATTGTAGACACTATCAGCTCACTGCTTTCAGAAAGCTAACACATTAAAGTACTGCTACCTAAATTCACTTTCACACAAATATGCTTTCCTTCTTGATTTGAAACTTATTTGCAACATCTTGACTTGAATTTATACCCTTTTCAACCTTAGAAAACTTTCTCCAAGGTTGGCTACATATGCTTCATTTCATAAATTTAAATTAGGTTGGCTACTCAACATTCTTGTGATGGAAAGGAATGAGAGTGGACCACACCAAAACTTGAGCAAGACC
The DNA here is from genome assembly GCA_007258455.2 of Sequoia sempervirens. Classification (NCBI taxonomy): domain Eukaryota; kingdom Viridiplantae; phylum Streptophyta; class Pinopsida; order Cupressales; family Cupressaceae; genus Sequoia; species Sequoia sempervirens. The sequence goes on from VDFB02321694.1 coordinate 84,196, forward strand.
CAAAATAAAGTCTCGAATCAATCACATGCTTCCTCAATTAATTTTTAATCCTTCATAAGAAGTGTAAACACCAAGTCAGCCAAACCTAATGAAAAAGAAAATGAACATTGAAGTATACACTTCCCAACAAGAAGATAATATGTGGATGATGTAACACACTTCATTACGCATGAGAACACATCTTAGATACCTTCAAATACATCTGTATCATTTGCAACAACCTTTAAACCCTGGACAGTTCTCACTAGTCCATCCAAATAGTACAAATAGACATAGTAATACTAAAACTCACCTTCCAGAGCACCAGACCATGAACATCTTTGTCAGAACACAAATAACACAATTACAAGACATATTCTAGATTTGTAAGACCTAAAACAAATCAGCAGAGGACTGTTGAGCATAAAAATTTCTCCCATTCCACAAAAAAATAGCTCTATCAAACCAATTCACACACCGGTGAACACAACTTTCACTCTCCATGAAACCAAAAGCTACAAGCCAAGAGATGACACCAACAAAATCCCATAAACAACTATTTAGATCCACACAACCATGGGATCAATAGAAAAGAAACATGGAGTACATACCAGAGCACATTCAAAACACATACATAACTCTAACTTCACTCTTTATTAATTTTCTAAAAATCACTTGGTAACACATCATATCAACATATCTGCAACATCATAAAGATAGCTCCATGTACTGTCAAAATCGTAACATCTCAACATGCACAATCTACAACATCCTGTATTGTGTTGACATCAATGATAACATTAATGAAAACACAACCAAACTTTCTCATACTTGCAAAAATACCCCCCTTTGTCATTGATGGAAACACATGATGTGAAAAACCATCAAAGACAAAACTCTCCTTTATTTTCTAGATTAGACAACCTGCACAACATTCTTGCATTCTCAATATTCTAGGAAAAGACCTTCTCTTCCTCTTCTACTATTTTTCACATGACTCTCTCTCTCCCCCTTTGACATCAATGGAAAAGATCAAAAACTATGATCACTCCCCCTTAGGGGTGCACCCATACAACTCATTCTACAACAATGAAACTTTCTACTCCCCATGTGGAGTAGACATAATCATCAGTCCAAATAAATGAAGAATTTTTGGATCCACTGGACTGATGCACCTCCATGCACCTAGTTTGGAGGACCAATGACCCCTAACTTCTCCTTGAGAAACTCACAAGTATCCTTCGCAAGAGCCTTAGTAAATATATCTACAATCTGATCCTTTGTAGACACATACTCCAGACTAACTTCATTCCTCAATACTTTTTCTCTCAAGAAATGATATCTAATAGATATATGTTTTGTTCTTGAATGCATTATCAGATTCTTTGAAATGTTTATAGTACTTGTATTATCACATAAAATAGATATAGGCTCATCACATATCACTCCAATATACTTCAACATTTTCTTCATCCACAAAACCTATGTGCAGCAAGATGTTGCAACAATATACTCTACTTCTACACTAGATAAAGAAACCGAATCCTATATCTTACTTAACCATGAAACCAATCTTCCACCAAGAAATAATTCACCTCCACTGGTACTCTTCTAGTCATCCACACAACCAACCCAATCTGCATTGGTATAAGCACTTAAAGTGAAATTAGTATCCTCAGGATACCACAAGCAATAATCTAGAGTGCCTTTAAGATATCTGAGTATCCTCTTCACAACTGTAACATGTACTTCTTTAGGTTCTACTTGAAATATATCAACTAAACATACTCCATGCATGATATCTGGTCTAGTACCAGTAAGATACAACAATCCACCAATCATAGATCTATACTTGCTCTAATAAGCTTTAGCAGATTCATCATCTTTACTCAGCTTACATCTAGTCACCAAAGGAGTAATAACTAGTTTGGAGTCATCCATTACCAAAGCTTTTTTAACAACTCTTTGAGATATTTTTATTGTGAAATGAATATCCCTTATTAGTTTGGTTGCTTGAAGACCAAGAAATAAATTCAACTCACCAATCATGGAAATTTCAAATGCTTTTTCATTTCCTCTAAAATCTCTTACACATACCTTCATTTCTCGAGAATATGATATCATCAACATTTACTACCACTATCAACATTATGTTTGTAGAAGTTGAAAAACTTCCTGAGTCCCAGAAATCACTGCATGCAATCACCTATCACGTCTGATAGATATCGGAACAAAAGAAGTGTCTTGTAACCGGCGAGAATGTGCAAGAAAAACTAGAATTATTGATTATTGAATGTAATAATTACAATGAGATCAATCCTTATGAAGGAGATCATGAAAACCCTAAAGAAAACCTAAAAAGGAAAACCCTAGTGTGCACACTTAATAATTAATAAATATAATTAATTATTAATGTGCCTAAGTTTAGCTTAAGCAAACCTAAAGTAATAAGTGACTTAATTAATTAACCAATATGATTAAATTAATTAAGTGAGATGACTTATTACTCTAACACCCCCCCTTGAGATGAACTTAGGGAGTAGCTAAAACACTAGGAAAATGTGCATGAGAGCAAAGATGGGTCCCGACAACAAGGCTTGATCAGGTACCAATAAAATGAAATTAAACTAAAATCAAATGGGGTAAAAGGAGAAAACCACTTGAGGAAGGAACTCCTTTAAAATAGAATGCAAAAGTGATGAAAAGATGGGACTCCATAAGACTAAGGACACCATCCATCACAAAGATACATGAATAGACGGAAGAGGAGAATGAAGAGACCATAGCAGAAATGAAGTATCTCAAAAAGCGAAGAAACCATATCTCTTGAAAGAAGGGAGGAAGAGACCTAATGAATGCAGTCGAGCGATGAAGTAGGTGTAAATGTAATCACGAGAGCAAAGTATGACAAATGAAAGAAATAAAAGTAGGTGAAGACTGAATAGGACCCTCCAAAGATGAATGATCAACAATTTCCTACTGCACTGAAATAGAAGAAACCACATCTATAGTCATAAAAGTATCAGTAACTACAACAGGAGGTGGAACAGAAGGCTCAAGAACAAAAGAAGATGTTCTATAAACCCTCAAGCAAGAATGTGTAGGAAAAACTAGAATATTGATTAATGAAAAAATGTAATAATTACAATGAGATCAATCCTTATGAATGAGATCATGAAAAACCTAAAGAAAACCTAAAAAGGAAAACCCTAGTGTGCACACTTAATAATTAATAAATATAATTAATTATTAATGTGCCTAAGTTTAGCTTAAGAAAACCTAAAGTAATAAGTGACTTAATTAATTAACCAATATGATTAAATTGATTAAGTGAGATGCCTTATTACTCTAACAATGTTTCCTTCCATCTTGAAATAAAGATTGTTATTTGTAGAGACCTTATTAAACTTTTTCCATGTTAAATATTTGTCTAGTCGAGCATACCATGCTCTAGGAGCTTGTTTCAATCCATGCAAGGCCTTTTTCAACTTACAAACCATATATAGTTTGTCTAATAATTGAAATCCTTCAGGTTGTTCCATGTACACTTCTTCTAGTTCTCCATTTAGAAATGCAGACTTGACATCTATCTGATATACTTTGAAATCCTTGTGGGAAGAAAATGCCAAAAAAATCCTAATAGCTTCCATTCTTTCCACCAAGGAAAATGTCTCTTCAAATTTTATGCCTTCAACTTGTGAATATCCCTTTCATACAAGTCTTTCTTTGTTTCTTACAACCTAACCATTCCCATTCAACTTATTCTTGAACACCCACTTTGAACCAATTACATTCTTATTCACAGGTCTAGGAACCAATTCCCATGTATGATTATTCTCTATTTGTTGTAACTCTTATTTCATAGCTCTAACCCAACTCTCATCTTCACATTCTTCACACACAAAATTAACTTCTATTTTAGAAAGTAAACACAAATTTACCTCAACTGCTACTTTTCTTCTTCTCTTTGCACCTTCACTCTTATCTCCAATTTTTTTGTTCCTCTAGATGATTCTTTTGTACATACTTAGGAGCCTTAGGAATAAGTTCTGGTGCTTCTTCTTCTTCTTCTTCTTTAGTCTATTCTTCTTCATCTTCCTTATTCTCTTCAGGTACTGGTCCACATATAGGATCATCTAGTTCAACTTCACTTATCTCAACAAGTCTATGCATATCCTCATCAACCTTCACATTAGCACTCTCAACAATTTTCCTCAATCTTTTATTAAAGCATCTATATGCTTTGCTAGTAGTTGAGTATCCAAGGAAAATACCTTCATCACATCTAGCATCAAACTTACCAAGATTATCATCATCTCTTTATGCCATGTTGTTCACAAAATGCATTAAAATCACTAGAAGTGAATTCTTCACCTCTATCAAATCTCAAACATTTGATTCTTAGGTTCACTTCATTCTCTACCCTTGCCTTAAACACTTTAAACCTATCTAGAGCCCGAGTCTTCTCACTAAGAAAAGAAACTCATGTCATTCGAGAATAGTCATTAATAAGGAGCATGAAATACCTGTCACCATTTAGGCTTCCTATCCTTGTAGGACCACAAAGGTCTATATGAATTAATTCCAGCATTATGGTAGTTGATTGCTCTTTTCCTTTAAAACTAGATCTTGTATGTTTCCCCAACTGACAACTTCTGCAAATAGTATTAGTAGGCTTTGTGATTTTAGGCAGATCTTAGACAACATATCTTAAACTAATCCTAACCAGATTATCAAAGTTTACATGCCCCATTCTCCAGTTCCACAACCAAATTTCATTAACTTGAGATACAAGGCACTGACCATCAACACCCTTAAGTTGATAAATGTTTCCATAAGTTCTTCTTCTTGCAACAACCATAGTTTTGGACCCTTTTTCTGATCTCATAGGTATTATCCTAAAACACAAGTTTGAAACCTTTGCTACACATCTATCCAACACTCGAAAGGTTATTCCTTAATAATTTTACATAATATACATCATTAGTGTTGTGTATTCCATCAAAACTAATTGTAACTTTCCCAAAAATATTTACTCCTGAATCATCACCACATGACCAAACCACCATCATAGTTTTCATGCTTAGTGAACTTAATTTTATCTCTGGTCTTGTGATTAGAACATCCACTGTCAATCACCCAATAGTCTTCATCCTATCTAGCATGAAAGGAAGTAACCAAAGTACCTTCTATTGGAACTATAAAATTTTGTAGTTGTTTATACTCATAAGTTTTCCAAAGATGCCCATATCATGAGTATAAAATTGATATAATATGCTCTATATAATATAATCACCCATGCTCAGGTCATTCTTTATCATTTGATCCCATGGAATTCACCTGAGCCCAATCATTTGAGTGTATAAGTCATATCGAAAAGAGTGGGTGAAGGTCTCTCTGATTCAGAGGTCATTATATTCTAATGCACACTTCTTTCAACATATTGTTGACAAATTAGGAATGTCACACTGATCAAATTTCATGAGAAGGAGCCTATCAGAAAGACATGGTTCATGGTGCCAATAATGAAGAGATTCATTGGTGAGAAAAACTTCAGTGGGGAGAGATAAGAAGGTCATACCGAGTGTAGTTACATTGGAAAGAAAATCACCATGTCTCAGCAATCAGAATTGCTAAAGAAAACATACCGGGAGGATTGGCTTTGGGATCTCATCAATGAAGCACAAAGGAAATATCTCAGTGAGACATATACCTTTGGAGTAAGCTCAAGATTGTCTACTTGAACTACTAAGTCATGGTGATAGCTTTGCATCGGAAAATGTTTTAGCGATATGCTTGAGACCAAAGGAATAATTCTCGGGGAGTCTCATAACACCGATGAAACTATAGGACATCTTAGCGATACGTGATTTCTTACTAGTGAAGATACAACAGAATCAAAATAATTATCGGGAAGACTCAAAATGTCGGGGAAAATACAGGATGTCCTAGCAGATGTTTAATGAACATTGGTTAAAGCCTGAATAAAAGGATCACCCAAGGTTTGAAAATGTCTTGTTGATAAAATTTCATGATGTGACAATGAGAATTTTGAAAAAACCTGCTACATTCATGCTTTAGCTAAAACATTAATGGTGCCATAAAGCATAATTAATTTCATTAATCAAGAGGGATCAATTCAAGACAATATTGTAAACTAGTAGCGGAGGAAATAGAGGAGCAAACAAAGGACCAGGGTATTCTTTCAACTCAAAGATTTCAAGCAAAATATAATAATTTCTCTGTACTTTAATTTTGAAATTTTGAGGAATGGAAGCTACCAGCTTAGGAAACTTGAAGGGTAGAAAACATGGGGAAAGTAGTCATCCTAAGGGGGGAAAGCAAAAAATTTAAATTGAGCTAGAGGGCATTGACTGAAAACTAAATCAAGATCTTATTGATCAATTACCTGCCTTTGGACCCAAAGCCAGGTGATCTACATAGCTTAGGGCATAAATAGATAAATTAGATGACAAATGTAAGCTCATAGGTGATATTTGGACCCCAATAAGAGGTTACGACCTATTTAGTTTTTATTACTATCGAAGGAATCATTTTAAACTATTATGTAACCCATGGAAGCTTAATTTGGGGAAGCTGGTTTGCCCTAATGTATTTATCAATGCAAAATTGGTCAAATTGTTGGCCACACATTATAATTCAAAACTTAAAGCCATCTATGACCCATCCAGGAAACCATTGGCACACATATCATAAGATGCAATAGGTGAGGTTTTTAAATTGGAAGGGGTATGTAATGAAAAGATCATATGTAAATAATTAGAGAAGGAATTTAGGAGGATGGACACAATTTATAAAGTTTGGAGGTTGCCATTACACATAACTAAATAGGGTGGAAAACCAATTCTACTAGAGGAAAATGATGGACCCCCATTCCATATTGATCTTTTTGAGCCCTATATGAAATACACTTATTTATCGGTAGGCCAAGTGTTGGGAATGGAAGTCCCTGAATATATGTCAATTATAACCATGATAATTTTAGAAAATGTTCAATATCACAACTCTAGGCCTTTTGACTATGCCTCATACATTTTTAAAGGGATTGATTCTGGGTTGATGGCAGTAAAAAATAGAGCCCCTATCTTACATCTTAGGAATTATTCACTATTAATGCACATAGTGTTATATTTTGGACAAGAGTTAGGGTTGTGGCCTAAGGAAATGAGGGTTTCGTAGTTTGATAAAGAAGACCTAAGGATTTTAATGGGCCATTTAATCATAATTGGGGAGATTGGTACTACTTGGAGGATGCTACTATGATTAGAGTATATGGATTTGAGGATGCCCCATTTATTCTGCCTAAAATAGTTTCAGACATGATTTTCCTACTTGGAAACTATCAGGTAACTGGGCTTTTCTAGTGTTATGAATTTGAGCTCTTTTGGAAAGCAAGCTTTTATGCCTAGTACACTATGCTCTGGTGATTTTACTGTGTTGGCAAAGGAAGGATACAATTTGATTCTTGATAAATTACTAGAATACAACATGAAAAGGGGACAAACAAGAAAGAATTTTGATCCAGAAGGATATATTAATTCTGCTAAACAAAAGATAAATTTTGGAGGGTATCATCATGTACCCTATTAGTTTGATGATATGATCAAGAATTTAGAAGCAAAAGAAGAAAAAAGAGTGGTTGAAGAATATAACCAAGGATTGCAGGAAACAAAATTATTATCTTCTAGAGAAGAGGCATCTGAAGATGATATGCCACAAATCCCACCTAATAAGATTTCTAGAGTGAGGACCCTAGATTACAAGTGTCCTACCAGAGAATTGTGTATTGAAGAAATTATAGACACAGACACAAGGAAAACTTATTACATGTCATTTGTAGCAGATAATGAAGTTGTGAATTATCTAGAATTCAAGGAATTCTTATATCAGTAGAAAGGAAAATAAATAAAAGAAACAATTGACAGTGTCACACAAGGTAATGAGGAGCAATTACTAAATGATCTAAGGCTGAGTGTGGAAAGAGAAATGGTGGGTATGACCCTTGACAAGGGAAGTAAAATGTTAGAAAATGTTGGTGTTATGATTTTTTGGGGGTTGGATCTCAATTCTGCTTTAGTTATTAATAATTTCTTGAAGAATAATAATGCTATACATAAGCTCAGCCCGGAGAAGGTGACAAAAGTATATGCAGGATCTAAATATAATCCAGATGAAGGATCATTAATGATTTGGGCCTTATATCCACCTCACAGAAAGTTAGTTGTTATTGATACTAAGAAAGCATTTGGGCATGTTATGAATCTAAAGATTGGGGAGGTTGATCTTGTGGCAACAATAGAGATGGGGATCAAGGTAGCAAAACTGAACAAGGACCAAATAAATTTTTTGATCAAGATGAATAGTGAGAGAATGTTGAGAGAAAATGACCGCCTAAAGGATTTGCTGGGAGTCATGATGGGATCAACCAAGATGCTAACTCATGGTTAAACTTCATAGGCAAAGGATCATTGGGAAGGATCAAGTGCATATTCTCAAGGGAATCACGATGCACATATAGTAGTAATTAAGAAGAGACAAGCCATCCTAACAACTTGGTTGAATAAGCTCTGGGGAATACACTCACATAATTTTAATACATTACAAGAACATGAGAGAATAGATGGCAAGATCTAAGAGAAGCTCTAGGAAATAAACCAAAGGGATGTTCCTGACAATATGGCAATTGAGGTTGTAAATCATCTTATAAGAAAACATAGAGACTTCCTTAAAGAGTTGCGAGTGGGTGCATAGGGATTAATTGATTCCACTAAACAAGAATTGATTGAATTCTTTGATGATGGTGGAAGATTGGAAGAAATGACTAGGTGGAAAGATGAAAGTGAATCAACATTGCAAGATATTCTAAAGATAACTACCGCGAAAGATACAACATTGGATGAAGAATGTAAACAAAATGAGAAGATGGTGAAAATGGAGATCACAATTCAGAATGCATTGGGAGATGCAAATATGCATGAGCGTCGAGACTACTTAGATCACTTGTCGAAGATTCACTTATGGCTTAAGAGAGTCTAATTAATTGTTTTAATTTATTGTTGTTTAAACATAAGACATTTTAGAAAGGACGTTTCCTTTCAAATAGTTGATGTATAAATATCCATTTTTTGGTGACAAAAAGGATATAGGTGAATAGGAAAAAAGATACAGTAGATCATAATTTTTGTAACTATGAGACTATGATGCATGTTTGAAATTATGGAGATATCAATGAAAATAATTTGATGTTGTGGCATATTTCTGGTATCAGTTTTTGTTGTGTTAGTTGAAAGTATTGTTGAAGTTGTCTCCAAGGTTGATGTTTTCTAGTTATTTAAATTGATATATCAAGTATATATTCAGTTTATCGGTGCACACTTGTTGCATCTATATGATTTGATTAATTGGTTCTTTTAAGGAAAGATTAAATCCTTTTAGTCAATCATAGTAATTAGGGAATCTCATTTGGATCATTCAGAAGAACTTGGTAATAATATTCTTGCATGTTTATACAAATTGTAAACTCAAATTTATATGCCAAACAATTAGTATATTTTCCAGAAAGAAGTTACTCATTTCAGATCTTTTATTTGACTCTGTTATACCCAATAAGGCACTAGTCTCTTCCACTCCACCGTTTAGTTTCATTCATTTTTTACATCTGTTAACTGAACATATTAGATTTTAGCCTTGATATTGCTTATACAATTTATACCAAAATAAAATTCATTTATCCACTCTCATCTACCATTGTGGATGAATTACTTTAGGGAATAAACACAAATCAAGTTTGCCTCATTCATATAGGTGTACCCACCTAGGTCTAGCAGCACCTGAAGAGAAGGTCTAAAAGAATTTGGCCTTGTCTATTACCCTAAAATGTACCAAGAGTTTGGGAACCTCTTGAGGTATTTTCCCTACATTTTTCAGAGCTAACAAATTGGTGACTCCGTTGGGGAGTCAACTCAAAGTCAAGGCCTTAGTCATAGAGTCAAAAATCCTATATAGACTCCGCTGGGAATAAGAAATAACAACACTTTCTCACTTTTAATAAAGTGAGTGGTGACTCTGATAAAAACATTGCATCAATTCAACATGAATGGTAGAAGGTCCCAATACAAAGGAGGTCCCACTGGCAATAGTAAGTGGCCACATAAGGATGATAAGGGTAAGAAGGTATATGATGACATGTGCATAACAAACAAGGACAAAGCATTAAGACCACATTGTGAGACATATGATCATTATGATACATGGAGAGATAGTTCAGGTGGAGAACCTTATACCCCTGAAGAAAAAAAAGACTTTTTATAATCCTCAGAAACAAGCAGAATTTGATGCTAAACTAGAGGCTAAAAGAATCAAGTGTCAATAGGAATATGATCAAAGAATGGAAGGTAACCAAAATGAGCCCGTTGATAATGTAAATCCTTAAGAAAAGTATGAGTTCTTGAATCACAAAGAATTAGAAGTATAGTTGGAGTTTTAGAGACAAGAAGTAGAAAGAGCAAAAGTAGAGCAAGAACAAAAGAGGCTCCAAATGATAAAGGAAATCCAAGACTCAAAACTATAAAAAGCTCAAATTAATGCTTAGACAACTAGTATTTCAAAGTATATACCACCTCATAAGTAAGGAAACAATAATCTAGGGCCTTTGAATCCATCAAAATCTCCTCAGAATTAGATGGGAAATCAATACAAATAGCCAAACCTTCCACTGCACAACCCATCACAATATCGAAATGCCCAATCACCTCATGGTCAACAATATGTGCTACCTCATACACAATACAACAGTCCATTGTACCGGTATTAGCACCCACATAACCCAACCCCTTAGAAATACACAACAATGATCAAACAGTTTGATTTAACAAGGTTTCAATTATATCCTTACCCTATGGATAGTAGTTGGAGAAGTCTTGTCCTGAAATTTATAGGGAGTAGCACAATTACTACTGAGGATCATTTGAGGAGTTTTAATGCTTTTTTCCAAGATTTGGATATGCCATATGAGGATTTACATATGAGGTTGTTTATGATGTCACTCACTAAAGAAGCTATGGATTGGTTCAATAGTCTACCAATAGCTTCTATTGATTCCATCCAAGAATTTTAGGATTGATTTCTCAAATAGTATGGGAATCTATGTGCACCAGACGTTTCTTTTCATGAATTGGTAGGAATTCAAAAAAAATCAGAATGAGTCAATTTATGATTTTGACTGAAGACTCAACAAATTGCAGAACAAGATACCACCTGGATCAAAATTGGAAGACCCTGCAGCATTGAGTATTTATCTGAAATCAGTCGATCCAAAAATAGGGTATGAACTAAGGAATAGGTTTCCAAGAGATTTAGTTGAAGCCCAAAAGATAGCACTGACCATTGAAAACAATAGGAAAGCTGCTAGGATGATCAGTAGGAGAGACAATCCTAGGGTTCCTCAACAAATCAATAATTATCAATGTAAGCAGGAGAACACATACAGAAATGAAAGGCCTAGGTTACATGACATGCCTTACAATACAAACTAGAAGGATGGAAAACCTATAATATATAGACCTAGGAACAAAGAAACTCCTGATCCATTGAGGAAGAAAATAGTGTATATGGTCAATAATAATCTTTGGTGTGAAATTTGTGATGAACCACATTCCCCAAATCACTATGTTGTAGCTCAAGAGATATAGGAAGAAGGGGATGCTAGTAGGTAATGGAGAGAGGATCACACAATGGTTTGACCTTTAATAATTTTCACCTATTTGAGGAGAAATATTAATCATCAGAAGATGAAGGCTATGAGTATGATGTCTCAAATCAAAGGTACAATGTCCACATGACTGAACAACAAGTTTTTTTTTATTATGAAGAGAGAATCATGAGAACAATACCCTAATGATATACCTACTCAATGTAATATAAGGACACCCATGAAAGAGGAAATAAAGAAGTTAACCATTACTGCAGTTGAACAAGAAAAAGAAAGTATTGGTTAAGAAATAGGGAAGTGAATGAAAAGGAAGGTGTTCCAAGAGGAATATTTATGAAAGATAAAGAAACACAAGGAGTTTTGAAGAAAAAAAAAACAAGCAACATGATAAGAAGGAAAAAATCTTGTCCAAAAGGAGGAGAGTAAAGAGTTAACAAAGAAAAAACAAATAAAGGAAAAGAACAGGACAAACAATGGGGCCGTGAGGGAGGGAGGAGAATCATAAGGGTTCTTTTGATTTCACTTAGGCTTTATCTAAGGTGAAATTTTTTGTTACATTGCTTGAAAATGATGAAAATTAAGGAATACAGGGACAATGTTGTTCAGTTGATAACAAGTGGAAGAGAAAAACATATAAATTCTGAGAGTAAGATGGCCACTAAATAAATTAATAAGCAAGAGAAAGTAAGTGTCCCAAAAGTTTTCCTAAATGATGTATTAATAAATCCCCCACAAGTTGATCCTTTTTTCACTATGTTACTTATAAATAACAGACTGTTAAGGAATTGCATGATAGACTCTGGCGCTGCTATCAATATTATGCCAGTTGGAGTTATGAAACAACTTGGCATGTGGGTGGATACTAATGGAGGGAAGTGCTATGCGATGGATAGAAAACCTTTTCCTGTGGTGGGTATTATGAAAGATGTTGAAGTCAAACTAGCTACTTATCCTTAGGTGGTCTATAATATAGATATAACACTAATTGATACCCCTCCTTAGTTTGGGATGCTTCTATCAAGATAGTGGGCGATGCTTGTTGATTGGGAATGTCCAATTTGATTTATCTTATGCAACAATTTCAATTGAATGGTCCAAGAATTCAAGTTGTATAGGGTAAGGATGGAATGGGAATTGTATATTGTGTACCTCAATATCAATTAAATATTTTTTGTGATGTGGATCTTGGGAGTTTCAAGATAGAACCAGCCTAGCCAAAACTAGTCAATGTTGATCTAATTGACAAATATTTTGCTAAAAACTATGAAGGTGTGTGGAATATGTACTTTGATGGAGCATGTAGGCAAGAAGGTAATGGAGTAGGGATATCATTTGTTTCACCTAAAGGAACTACATTTAAATATTCATTTTTGCTAGAATTTGAATGTACAAACAACATAGCAGAGTACGAAGCTTTGTTAAAAGGTTTGAACATAGCTATAAAGCATAAGATCAAATTGCTAGCTATTCTAGGGGATTTTGAGCTAGTTTTTTCACAAGTTAAGTAAAAATATGCAGCGAAACACAAAAGACTAAAGCAATATAGGAATGTTGTGTGGGACACAATTGAGTTGTTTTATGCTTTCTCCATTGAGTGGATAGATAGGGCAAAAAATATAATGGCATATTTTTTAGCCAATGTAGCACTGAGAAGAGATGAGATTACACTGGCTGGAGTGTCTCAAATTGAATTTAAAACAAGACCCACAGTGCCTGATAATATATGCAATTGGCAGGTTTTTAATGATGATACTGACCTCCTAAAATTTCTTCACTATATAGATCAATATAAAACTCAAGAGATTGACTTCAATGCCTTTGTGGAGGAAGTATATGGAAAGTAGACAGTGTTCAAGAAGGAGGTCTTGCAACTTAAAACCAAAAAGCTTCCAAAAGGATTAGTAGCATTGGAAAGGGTATATGATGGAAATGATCAGTCCCTCATGAAGCAGACACTAGTCAAGAGGGAAGATATTGAAGAAATCAATTTGGGGAGTGAGTTGGCACCAATAAAGGTATATATTTGGAAGAAAATAAGCCCAACAATTTGAAGAATGTTGATTGCATTATTAATAAAATATAAGCATATGTTTGCATGGTCTTATGAAGATCTCAAAACATATAGGGAGGATTTATTTCAACATGAAATCCCATTGAAGCCAGATGCAAAGCCATTTAGGTAGAAGCAAAGGCCTATTAACCCAACCTTGGAACCAAAGATGCAGGAGGAATTGATAAAGCTTAGAGATGGGGTTATCATCAAACCCATCAGGAATTCAACATGGGTTTCAAACCTAGTTCCTGTAAGGAAGAAAAGTGGGGATATCAAATTGTGTGTGGACTTTAGAAATATAAGTGTGGTGTCCCTTAAGGATAACTACCCTCTACCCAATATGGAAGATATATTACATAAAGTGATAGGGTGTGAACTATTGTCTATGATGGATGGGTTCTGAGGAGTACAAGACAACTTTTACAACCCCATGGGGAACATATTTTTATCTGAGAATGTCATTCAGTTTCACAAACGTAGGAGCAACCTTCCAAAGAGCTATGGATGTAGCATTTGTAGACCTGATTAATGCTAAAATGGTAGTATATCAAGATGAACTTACTGCTTATTCAAAAAAGGCTAAAGATCATGTAGAATATTTGGAAAAAATATTCATTAAGGCTTTAGAATATAGTATTAGTTTGAACCCTAAAAAATGGCATTTTGCTATTACAAAGGGTAAAATTTTAGGGCATATTATGTCAAAGAAGGGAATTAGAATAGATCCTAAGAGGGTAGAGGCCATAGATAAAATCCCTATTCCCAAAACTGTCAAGGCCATCCAATCATTTTTTGGGTAGATCAACTTTGTTAGGAGATTTGTGTCTAATTTTGTTGAAATTATTAAGCCCATATCAAAAATGCTAAGGAAGGGAAAAAGAATAGATTGGACTGTAGAAGCATTGGAATCTTTTATATCCATCAAAAAGGATAGCAAGGAAGCCCCTATCCTTAAGTCTCCAGATATTTCAAAACCCTTCCAAATATTTTCATTTGCTTCATTACACACTATAGCTGATGTTATGTTACAAAAGATTGAGGAAGGTCATGAGCAGCTTGTGTCTTTTTTCAGAAAGTCATTATAGGGGTAAAAATTGAAGTATGATATAATGGAAAATCAAGCATTTTCATTAGTTAAAGCCACAAAGGCTTTTAGACCATATCTTGTTGGAGCCAATGTAGTCGCCTATGTCCCTCATGCAGCTATCAAAGATATATTGACACAATCATAAGTAACATGGAAGAGATGCAGGTGGATTAATAAAATCCAAGAATTTGATATGGAAATAAAAATCACTAAATTAGTGTGAGGATAGGGTTTGGCCAAGTTAATGGCAGAAACAAATATCGAAGAAAATCAAAGTTGTAACATAGAAGATGAAGAAAATATAGTTGCAAGCATTGAGCATACTTCTTGGTACACAAATATCATGTATTACCTTAGACACATGAATGCCCTAAAGGATTAAGTGATAATCAGAAAAGAACTTTGAAGTTGCAGGCATCTAAATATGTGTTCATGGAAGGTGATCTATTTTGGAAAAATAGGGATGGGATGTTATTGTGCCTAGATGAATCATAGGATAAACATGTCTTAAGAGAGATGCATGAAAGGGTCTGTGGAGGTCATTATTTTGTAAAAACAACTGCACACAAGATTATCAGGGTAGGTTATTACTGGCGCAATGTTTTAAATGACTCCTTTTCATATGTGAGAAGATGTGAAGCATGCCAGAAGTTCTCAGGGAAAATGAAATATCAAGGAGCTTTACCACTTAGACCTTTGTAGGTCGAAGCCCCTTTCCATCAATGGGGGTTTGACTTAATTAGGGAGATACAAGAGAAATCAAGTGGACATAAGTGGATACTAGTAGCTACTAATTACTTCACCATATGGGTAGAGGTAGTCCCAACCAAGCAAGCAACACGTAAAGTAGTGATCAATTTTTTAATGGAAAACATTATTACCAGATTTGGTACATCGTTAATATTGATTATAGATAATGGGATGTGTTTTAGATTTGATGAGTTTAAAGATTTTTTTAGTACACATGGCATCACTATTTCTTATGCAGCTCCTTACCATCCACAAGCTAATGGTCAGGTAGAGTCCAACAATAAAAGTCTTCTAAAAATCATAAGGATAATGCTAGGTGGGAACAAAAATGCCTAGGATTCAAAGTTGAAGATGGTTATGTGGGTAGATAGGATCACTATGAAAAAGGCAATTGGAAAATCCCCATTTGAACAAGTATTATGGAACACAAGCTAGGATGCCCTTACAAAATTTGTTACCAATTTACAAATTTATCCTTCAAGAAGATATAGACATTCCATAACCAATGGATGAAAGAATGGAGCAACTAGCAGAGCTTGGTGAGATAAGAAGAGTAGCTCAAAACCAGAATGTGAAGTTGGAGGCACAAGTGAAATATTTATTTGATAGGAAAGCAAAAGATAGAAAATTTGAAGAAAATGATTTGGTGTTGATGTGGAATGCTAGGTGTTAGGAGAAGGGAAAGCATGAGAAATTTGAAGCTTTGTGGCTGGGACCCTTTGTTGTTGTTGGAAAAAGAGGTGAAGATTCATATTACTTGCAAAATATGACTAGTGAAGAACAAGATTTTTCTATACATGGGAAGTTTTTGAAGCACTTTTTCTCTTAAAGAATACATAGGATTAAGGGTGGCCAGTGCATGGACAACTCTTGAAAAAACTCTCAAAATTTTCTCCATGCATATTAGTTTAGGAAATAAAAGGAATAGGAATTTCCAGTACATGCACAATCCTAAAATTCCTTCATTTAAAATAATTTTTCTCCATGTATAGTAGTGTAGGATCATTTCCATACCATTCTATCTCCATCTGCACTTCTTTTCATTCCATCTTTCTCACTAATCCATGACCCTAGAGGTTTGGTCTGCTCATCCAGAGATTTGAATCCTTGCAATGATCTCACAATCATTCATCCCCAGATGGAGCCACTGTTGGAACTGTAAATTTTTGAAAATTTTATATTTTTTTATACTCATAAGTTTTCCAAAGAAGCCCATATCATGAGTTTAAAATTGATATAATCTGCTCTGTATAATATAATCACCCATGTTCAGGTTAGTCTTTATCATTTTATCCCATAGAATTCACCTAAGCCCAATCATTTGAGTGTATAAATCATATTGACAAGAGTAGGTGAAGGTCTCTCCGATTCAAAGGTCATTATATTCTAATGCACACTTCTTTCAGCATATCCTCAACAAATGAGGAATGTCACACCAATCAGATTTCATGAGATGGAGCCTATCAAAAAGACATGGTTCATGGTCTCACGGATGAAGAGATTCATTAGTGAGACAAACTTCAGTGGGGAGAGATAAGAAGGTCATATCGAGTGTAGTTCCATCGACAAGAAAATCGTCATGTCTCAATGATCATAATTGCTAAAGAAAACATACCGAGAGGATTGGCTTGGGGATCTCATCGATGAAGCATGAAGGAAATATCTCGATGAGACATATACCTTTGGAGTAAGCTCAAGATTGTCTACTCAACCTACTAAGTCACAACAATAGGTTTGCATCAGCAGAAGTTTTAGTGATATGCTTGAGACTGAAGGAATAATTCTCGGGGAGACTCATAACGCCGATGAAACTGCAGGACATCTTAGCGATACATGATTTATTACTAGTGAAGATACAAGTGAATCAAAATAATTATCAAGAAGACTTATAACATCAGGTAGACTACAAGATTTCATAGCGGATGTTTAATGAACGTTGGTTAAAGCCTGAATAAAAGGATCACCCAAGGTTTGAAAATGTCTTGCCAATAAAATTTCATGATGTGCTAGTGAGAATTTTGAAAAAAAACTGCTACACTCGCGCTTTAGCTAAGACATTAATGGTGCTACAAAGCATAAGTAATTTCATGAATCAAGAGGAATCAATTGAAGATGTTATTACAAACTGGAAGTGGAGGAAATAGTGGAGTGAATGAAGGACCAGGGTATTCTTTAAGCTCAAAGATTTCAAGCAAAATACAATAAGTTCTTTGTACTTTAATTCTACAATTTTGAGGAATGGAAGTTACTAGCTCAAGAAAATTCAAGGGTAGAAAAAATGGGGAAAGTAGTCATCCTAAGGGGAAAAAATAGAGAATTGAAATTGAGCCAGATGGCATATTTCGAAAACTAAATCAAGATCTTATTGATCAATTACCCGACTCTTGACCCAAAGCCAGATGATCTACACGGCTTAGGGAAAAAATAGATAAAATGGATGACAAATGTAAGCTCATAGGTGATATTTGGAACCCAATAAGAGTTTACGAGCTGTTTAGTTTTCATTACTATCGAAGGAATCATTTTAAACCAGTATGTAAACCATGGAAGCTTAATTTGGGGAAGCTGGTTTTCCCTAATGTATTTGTCAATGCAAAATTTGTGAAATTGTTGGCCACCCATTATAATTCAAAACTTAAAGCCATCTGTGACCCATCTAAGAAACCATTGGTACACATATCAAAAGATGCAATAGGCGAGGTTTTTAAATTGGAAGGGGTATGTAACAAAAAAGATCATATGTAAAGAATTAGAGAAGGAATTCACGAGGATGGAAATAATTTATAGGGGTTGGAGGTTTCCATTACACAAAACTAAATAGGGAGGAAAACCAATTCTAATAGAGGATAGTGGACCCCCATTCCATGTTGATATTTTTGAGCCCTATATGAAATACACTTATTTTTTGGTAGGCCAAGTGTTCGGAATGGAAGTACCTAAATATATGTCAATAGTACCCATGATAATTTCAGTAGATGTTCAGTATCACAACTCTAGGAATTTTGAATATGCCTCAGACATTTTTAAAGGGATTGATTATGGGTTGATGGCAGTAAAAAATGGAGCCCCTATCTTACATCTTAGGCATTATTCACTATTAATGCACATAGTGTTATATTTTGGAAAGGAGTTAGGGTTGTGACCTAAGGAAATGAGGGTTTCACAGTTTGATAAAGAAGACCTAAGGATTTTAATGGGCCAATTAATCATAATTGGGGAGATTGGTACTACTTGGAGGATGCTACTATGATTAGAGTCTATGGATTTGAGGATTCCCCATTTATTCTGCCTAAAATAGTTCCAGATAGGATTGCCTACTTGGAAATTGTCACGCAAATAGACTTTTCTAGTGTTATGAATTTGAGCTCTTTTGGAAAGCAAGCTTTTATGCCTAGTACACTATGCTTTGGTGATTTTATTATGTTGGAAAAGGAAGGATACAATTTGATTCTTGATAAATTACTGCAATACAACATTAAAAGAGGACCACCAAGAAATAATTTTGATCCAGAAGGATATATTAATTCTGCTAAACAAAAGATAAATTTTGGAGGGTATCATCATGTACACTATTAGTTTGATGATATGATCAGGAATTTAGAAGTAGAAGAAGCATAAAGAGTGGTTGAAGAATATAACCAAGGATTGTAGGAAACAAAATTATTATCTTCTAGAGAAGAGGCATCTAAAGATGATATGCCACAAAGCCCACCTAATAAGATTTCTAGAGTGAGTACCCAAGATTATAAGTTTCCTACTAGATAATTGAGTACTAAAGAAATCCTAGACACAAACACAAGGAAAACTGAGTACATGTCATTTGTAGTAGATAATGAATTTTTTGAATTCTCTAGAATTCAAGGCATTCTTATATAAGTAGAAAGGAAAAGAAATAAGAGAAATATTTGACAATGTCACACCAGGTAATGAGGAGCGGCTACTAAATGATCTAAGCCTAAGTGTGGAAAGATAAATGGCAGGTATGACCCCTGAGAAAGGAAGGAAAATGTTAGAAAATGTTGGTGTTATGATTTCTTCGTAGTTGGATCTCAATTCTACATTAGTTTTTGACAGTTTCTTGAAGAATAATAATGCTACACATAATCTTAGCCCGAAGAAGGTGACAAAAGTATATGCAGGGTCTAAATATAATCTAGATGAAGGATCATTAATGATTTGGGCCTTGTATCCACCTCAATGAAAGTCAGTTGTTATTGATACTGAGAAAGCATTTGCGCATGTTATGAATCTGAAGATTGGGGAGGTTGATCCTGTGGAAATAGCAAAGATGTGGATCAATGTAGCAAAATTGAACAAGGCCCAAAAACAAATGTTGATCAAGGAAAAGGAAATGTACAAGATGAATAGTGAGAGAATGTTGAGAGAAAATGACTGCTTAAAGGATTTTTTGGGAGTCATGATGGGATCAACCAAGTTGCTAACTCATGGTGAAAGTTCATAGGCAAAGGATCATTGGGAAGGATCAAGTGCATATTCTCAAGGGAAATACAATGCAATTATAATAGTAATTAAGACAAGACAAGCTAGTGTAACAAATTGGTTGAATAAGCTCAGGGGAATACACTCACGTAATTTTACTGCATTACAAGAACATGAGAGAATAGATGGAAGGATCCAAGAGAAGCTCCAAGAAATAAACCAAAGGAATGTTCCTGGTAATATGGAAATTGAGGCTGTAAATCATCTTATAAGAAAACACAGAGACTTCCTTGAAGAGTTACAAGGGGATGCACAGGGATTAATTGATGCCACTAAACAAGAATTGACTGCATTCTTCGATGATGGAGGAAGATTGAAAGAAATGACTAGGTGGAAAGATGAAAGTGAATCAACATTGCAAGAGATTCTGAAGACAACTACCATGAAAGATACAACATTAGATGAAGCATGGGAACAAAATGAAAAGATGGTGAAAATGGAGATCATAATTCAGAATGTGTTGGGAGATGTAGATACGCATGAGCATCAGGACTACTTGGATCACTTGTCAAAGATTCACTTATGGCTTAACATTTCCTTATTATTTGTTTTAATTTATTGTTGTTTAAACATAAGACATTTTTGAAAGGACGTGTCCTTTTAAATAGTTGATGTATAAATATCCATTTTTTGGTGACAAAAAGGATATAGACGAATAGGAAAAAAGACATAGTAGATAATAATTTTTGCAACTATGAGACTTTGATGCATGTTTGAAATTATGGAGATATCAATGAAAATAATTTGAAGTTGTGGCATATTTTTGGTATCAATTGTTGTTGTGTTAGTTGAAAGTATTGTTGAAGTTGTCTCCAAGGTTGATGTTTTCTAGTTATTTAAATTGATATATCAAGCATATATTCAGTTTATCACTGCACACTTGTTGTATCTGTATGATTTGATTAATTGGTTCTTTCAAGGAAAGTTTAAATCCTTTTATTCAATCATTGTAATTAGGGAATATCATTTGGATCATTAAGGAGAACTTTGTAATCATATTCTTGCATGTTTATACAAATTGTAAACTCAAATTTATATGCCAAACAATTAGAATATTTTCCAAAAAGAATTTACTCATTTCAGATCTTTCATTTGACTCTATTACACCCAATAAGGCACTAGTCTCTTCCACTCCACCATTTAGTTTCATTCATCTTTTACATCTATTAACTGAACATATTAGATTTTAGCCTTGCTATTGCTTATACAATTTATACCAAAATAAAATTCATTTATCCACTCCCATTTTCCATTGTGGATGAATTACTTTTGGGAATAAACACAAATCAAGTCAGCCTCATTCATATAGGTGTACTTTCCTAGGTCTAGTAGCACCTGAAGAGAAGAAGGCCTAAAACCATTTGGCCTTGTCTGTTACCCTAAAATGTACCAAGAGTTTGGCAACCTCTTGAGGTATTTTACTTTAATTTTTGAGAGCTAACACCTTCCATCTCATCCTTCTTGTTCTTCAAATCACTTTCTCTTGCACATCTTCCAGAGTTACAAGACATAGATTTATTTTCCAATGCTAAGAGCAAGCATTCACTATCATCACCCTCATAATCAGATTCATCATCAAAGATACCAACTTCTTCTCTGTCATAATAAAAATGCTTGCACTTCTTATCCTTTCTATCTTTATGATCTGTTTTCTTCTTATGTACAACTCTATTAGGACATCTTGAAGCATAATGACCAATATTACCACAATTGAAACATTTAAAGGGCAACATACTTTTATACTTACCAATAACTTTCTTCAACTTCCTTGTAAATTTTGGTTCCAACTCATCTGAACCATCACTATCTAGATCATCTTCAGTCTTTGTTGCTTTAAATTTTTATTTTGTCTTCTCCTCTTTCTTTCCAAACTTTTTTCATCTCAAATGCAATCAAGATGCCAAAAAACCTTTCTTTAGTAAACTTCTTAGGATCATACACTTCTTCAATAGTTGAAACCTTATCACTGTAACTCTTCGGAAGGGTTATCAAGATCTTCTCCATCACATATTCATCAATGAGAGTGCCTTCTTGGATTTTCACATCATTCACTACAATATCAACTCTCCAGAAATAGCTCAGAATATCTTCAGCTTCTTCCATTTTCAAATTCTCATATCTTCACTTTGTTGTTAGCTTCTTCAAGAATTTCAATCTATCATTTCCTTCATAAATATCTTCCAACTTCTTCCACATTTCATAAGCAATGCCCAAAGAAATAAATTTAGTTCTCTTAGTCTTAGATAAAGCACTGTAGATCACATACCTCACTTTTTCATTCTCCTCATAAGCAGAAACCTCATTTTCAATAGGAGGACCACTTGCCAGTGCAACATACTTCATCTCAATAGCCTTCTAGGTCTTGTAACCAAGATAGATTATGTAACCTCTCATCTACACTTTCCAATCACTATAGTCATATCCATTAAACATAGGGATCACCAATTTTTGTGCTATCAGATCTACCTCAAGTAGTTAAACTCTTCACCAAGGAACCAAAGCTCTGATACCAATTTTTGAAAGGCACGAGACAACTGAGAGGGGGGATGAATCAGTTGTCATCAAACACAAATTCAAATCTCAACCACTTATCAATTTATCATCCACTTAATTATGTTATTAAGTATGAACATAAAATGTAGATAACAGAAAGCAATATCAACATAGGAAACACTAAATTTATGTGGAAAAAACAATGAGGGAAAAAACCATGGTGAGTATTAACTCACAGTATAAAATTATAGAAAAACTAAATACAAAAGGATCACTGCCAAGGGCTCATTGCCTAGATACAAAGGCTCACTTCCTATAGAAATGACTCACTATCCAATAGGAAGGCTTATTGCCTATAAAAAAAAAAAAGATTATAGTAAAGATCCACCACAATAGGTTACACACATTCAAAGCCTTGATTAGAAGAATTGTAGACACTGTCAGCTCAATGCTTTCATGAATCTAACACATTAAATTATTTTTTCCTCAATTCAATTTCATACAACTCTAATTTTCTTCTTGATTCGACACTTATTCACAACATCTTGACTTGTATTTATACCCTCTTCAACCTTAGAAAACTTTCTCCAAGGTCGACTACATATAGTTCATTTCATAAATTCAAATTAGGTCAAAAAATCAACATTCCCGTGGTGGAAAGGAATGAGAGTGGATCACACCAACACTTGAACAAGACCCAAAACAAAGTTTTGGATCAATCACATGCTTCCTCAATTAATTTTTAATCTTTCATAAGAAGTGTAAACACTAGTTTGGCCAAACCTAATGAAAACACAAATGAACATTGAAGTACACACTTCCCAACAAGAAGATAATATGTGGATGATGTAACATGCTTCATTATGCATGAGAACACATCTTAGATATCTTCAGATACATCTGCATCATTTAAAACAACCTTTAAACCCTAAACACTTCTCACCAATCCATCTAGATAGTACAAATACACACACTAATACTGATACTCATCTTCTAGAGCACCATGCCATGAACATATTTGTCAGAACACAAATAACACCATTAAAAGACATATTTCAGATCTACAAGACTTGAAAAAAATCAGCAGAGGACTATAGAGTAGAAACATTTATCCCAATCCATAGACAAACAACTCTATCAAACTAGTTCACACACCGGTGAACACAACTTTCACTCTCCATCAAACTAGAAGCTACAAAGCAAGAGATGTCACAAAAAAAAATCCATAAATAACCCTTCAGATTTTCACAAGCATAGGATCAATACAGAAGAAACATGGAGCACATATCGAAGAACATTTTGAACACATACATAACTCTAACTTCACTCTTTATTAATTTTCTCAAAAGCACATGGTAACCCATCATATCAGCATATCTACAACATCATAAATATAGCTCCATGTACTCACAACATCTCAACATACACATTTTTCAACATCCTATACTGTGTTGACATCAATGACAACACCACCAAAATTTCTCATACTTGCAACAAAGAGTATTTAGTACCAATGGAGCCTCACATGTTTTTACTTGATCTGTACAATTTAGAATTGGTTTTCTTGAGGTTATGTGGAAATTGGGAAGCACTAAAGATATGCATCTAGCTAACCAGAAGAAGGGATCCTTCTTCCCTCAAGTATCCATATTTTTTTATTTTGTTATAGGAAAAGATGGATGAAAACATATTGTTGACTTGATTACTCTTAAGATAAAAAATTATAGGGCCAAAACTTTTGACTTTGAATATTTTATTGGTCCTGTAAGATTGAAAATCAATTGGTCAATGTTTTGGCATCAATTAGATTACTTTGCGGATGTAATAACAAATATATTTGATTTAAAGAATATTGAGAATAAGTGAATAAAATGGATTTCCTTTGAAAAACTTGAAAAGTGAAAGGATCCCAATTTCAAAATCTATGCTAATATTGATGACCAAATTTTGAGAATTGAGGCAATTTTACATAATTTTGGCAAGGTTGTT